>CABFWB010002026.1:27173-37243 GCA_902151455.1 Timema bartmani
CAAGGTTTTAGATCTCAGCACTCTGAGGTGTAGTTCATAGCTTTTAGCGTCTTGTGTGCCGTCACAAGGTTTTAGATCGCAGCACTCTGAGGTGTAATTCATAGCTTTTAGCGTCTTGTGTGCCGTCACAAGGTTTTAGATCTCAGCACTCTGAGGTGTAGTTCATAGCTTGTAGCGTCTTGTTGAGTTGTGAGCCAGAATATTGGAACAATTAATGTGAGCTATCTATTATTGGCGGATTTGGAATGAAGCTCTGCACAAGATTTGTCTGAGAAGCCGCCATTCTTCGCTATGAGGGATCAACTGTTTATTGTATTATTATACTTGGTCTCGGCGATGTACAGTTTTGAATCCCAACCAGGTGCATTTTCTGTAGCTTATCACACGTGGCCTACCATTTAGAAGGAAAACTATCCATGAATATTCTTCAAAACTCACATGCTCACGTGACAGTATGGAACAATAATTCATTATAATATTATATTAGTTAATTGATTTAAATCATAATATAGGCCATATTAAGGGGGCCATCCACCAGAGTGCTTACAGACGCCCATATATCCCCTGTTATTTAAAAAGGGGTTTGATATTTCTAAATATTTCTCACTTCAAAATAAAAGTGAAGGATATCATCAACATGTCTCTAAAAGATTGTATATCTTCCGTTTGAGTTTTAATAATATTATTAAAAATATTGAAAAGGTGAAATTAGTTAATTTTCAACGACGCTTAACAAAACAGTCACACTTCTAAGATAATAATAGAAACAAAGATTTATTTTCTCTCAAACAAATTAAAACAATTTCAATATATTCACAACATAACATTTAAATACAATTGAGGGTTATTGGGGGTTTCGTAGCTTTATAGCTTTAGTCCCATTAGAAATACAAAATGTGAGGCTGTTTCTCCCAAGGTAAGCGGTGCCCTTAGCTATGCAACCAATTTTTAAAACGAGAAATGATCAAAGGAATGAAATAAATAAGTGCTCTTGATATCAATCCTGTGAGATCTCTTAACATGGTTTTTAAAAAAAAAAAGTTTTTACAAAAACTGAGTAAAAGATGAAAGCATAGATCTAAAGTGAGGCTCGGATGTGCTTTCAACGGAATTGAGTCCTAGTTTACACTCAGATAATCAGAATCAGAAAAGTTTTCACCTCACCGAGCAAGACTCAATTCTTTTCCTCCTTCCTCTCGTTCTCTTATTGCTCTGTCCTGAATGTAGTACTCGCGTAAAGAAGAGCTCTTATTGATGTATTTGATGCATTAAATCTGAGAGGGGCAAGAGGCGTTCACTGATAAAATAATATCTGATTTGAAACACCGTCATATTTAGTTCTGTTACAGTGCTGAGTATTTGGAATACCAATAATTCGATACTTTGGGCTGCATTATAATATATGGACATTTTTAAATCACCGTGACTATTAATTAAGAGCGTAAACGATTTAAAAACAATACACAGTCTTACATATTTTAATGCGCATTGAACATTAATTTAAAATAAATAAGCAGCATTTAAACCTGTGGGAATTATAAATAATGTTTTGTGAAAATATGTAAATATTGATGTAATGTTTCCGGCTCACACATTCTCCGTTCAGAACGTAACGTTTATTGCTCGATGCAGGTAGTACACAGGTGGAAGTAAATACATGGATTGTGATTTTAACAGTAAATATGAGAGAAAACAGGGATATAAAGAAAGAATTTTCAAATAATCACACGGAGATAAAGGCAAATAAAAATACAAGTTAAAACAATTAAAATTGTTTGCGTTATTATTTCTATTTTAAATCCACTTTGATATAAAAAAAAGACTAAAATGATAACTGACCTATAATTTTCCCACTATATTGGAGAATATTTGGCAGTTCACTCAATTCAAGTGTTCTCAAGAACTAAACCTGAACTATTGTGACTTAAAAACACTATCCCCCCCCAACCCCAAACCCCCTCAGCCGCAAAGCTTAGACTTGTTATGGTCGGGAAATTGAAATTATTAGCACCGCGTCTTACTACCCGTTCGGGTTGTACGCACTTAGGCTAATGTGTAATGGTAGGTTGATTGTGAGATGAAATGGAGGACCTACAGTTTAACGTGGGATCCGAACACACGGTGGAGGACTGGCATTCCACACATTCACAATTTCTGATTAATACACGTCTTGTCAGAGGTGAAGGCAGGGTTTAGCAATCAGATAAATCTGTGCCGGGACTGGGGATTGAGCACCGGGCCCCCAGCACAGAAGTCTGACACCTTACCCTTAGACCACCAGGTCACCCTTTATGGTTTGGAGGAACCAACATTAATTAATCTCATTGCTTGGATTATTTTATTACTTAAATTACTTTTGTATTTTACTGTGTTCTAAGTTTACTCCCTGCATTAACTATCCGCATGTTTTACTGCTGAGAAGAAAGTAAAATGAGAGTAAATGTACACAAACTTGCACAAGCCCCAAGTTGGTCACAGCCATCGCAACAAGAGTGAAGTTGTTACGACACAAGCCCCAAGTTGGTCACAACCATCGCAACAAGAGTGAAGTTGTTACGAGACAAACCCCAAGTTGGTCACAGCCATCGCAACAAGAGTGAAGTTGTTACGAGCAGCAGTCGGGCTTCTTATACATTTCTTAGTTTATAATATCTCTAACCACTCCGACAAGTCAAAGGCAGTTATTATGGTCAATCTGATAAAGGTTTTAACGAAAGGTTTCCGAATGTTAAAGAAGTGGGCACGTAAAAAGAAGTTCAAATTTTAATCTTAAACATTTGATTTTTCTTCAGGAAAACATATACCTGTATATACTTTTCTAATTCTGGGACCATTGGACTTTCTGCCACATGTACCCAAAACAAAACAAAGTGTGGAACAACCTACTCGTTTAACAAAAGCTGCAAGTGCGTGGAGTTGAACGGACTAAACAACACATACTGATAAATAACATCACACGCCAGGGATCATGTGATTTAAGCCCTTTGGCTAGTAATATATGTTTAAGTAGTACAAATATCAAGTAGGGATTCGAACTTTTCCCTTAGAGCATATGCAAAATTCAAGTTTTCTAATTTGACTTGTTTTGAAGTCATTCACACCGATAGTCACACATTCTATCATATAAATGACAAGGATGCATGTCTGCCTTTATTCGTAAATAATTAGCCTATATAAAGTTTCAGACATTTATGACACTTAATTTTGGAGCTACCCACACCGGGGATCACGCCATTTAAGACGTCAGTCTTTCAACATATGTAAACTCACTAAGGTTAGCCCAAGTATGTTTGTATGTTTCAAGTACTTAAAGGCAATTTTATCGTTGGTCACGATGTATAAAATGTCAGGCTTTCAATGGTTAGACTACATGATGGTGTGGTGGTGTGAATAAAGACGCCGAAGATTCCACTCCAAGGTATACCTAAAAAAATTCAAAGTTTCTATGTTCCTTGCCTTGGCTCGAACCAGTGATCAGGTGGTCTAGGATTCTAGGCTCTCAATGAGCACACCTTCAGGTTTTCTAATACAGTAATTACTAAAAGTTTCATCCCTTTTGGTGTCTTGGTTTTGAAACTTGTTTTCAGCACTGGTGGTAGTGGCGTTTAAGGTGTTAAACACTAAATAGGTTTACTTATATTAAATTAATTAATTTGTATGTTTTAACACAATTCATTGATATAAGATACATCAAATAAAGTCTTAATTTACTAATTTTAATATGCTGTAATTAACAACTGTAATTCCTCTTTGGATTTGAAGTTGAAATTTTCTCTTGGTGATCAAATAAATAGAAAACAAATAAGATAATGTATTGAATAGTACATTATTTTCATATAACCGTTGTTCACATGGTTTAAGACGTCAATCTCATGATATATGTATAAATAAAAAGTAATAAGGTGCGGACTCACGGGTTACCCAAAATACTTATGCCAGGGGTCAGGTTTCTAGGTTTCTAGGTTTCTAGGTTTCTAGGTTTTGGATTAGGGATCTCCTTCAGGTCCAGCTTAATCTTATCCTCCCAACTGCGTCCAGGCATACCCCGATTGGGTTTACCAATAATTACCCTGGGAACAGTTACTCTCTAAAACCCCCAATCGACAGATATAAATGATACAAAATTCATACAACAATGATTCCCGCAAACGAAAAGTAAAATGAACGAATAAACAGTAATTTCATTAGGCTTATACAGATAACTTCGGTCTAATCATGGTTACAAGAAAAGTGAAACGGAGAAATAAATAACTACATTGTTACAGGAAAGTTAATATAAAAAAGAAACACCGGTCTATAAATGAACTATGAAAATAATGAGGATATGATCACACAGAGAACACAGATTGGGACAATTATATCATTTGACAGGGTTAATGAGGTGGGCTGGATATAACTAGATCAACATAGGGATAGGTGGCGTGCATTTGTAAGTACGGCAATGAACTTTGAAGTTCCTAATGACATACAGTAAGTAGCACAGATTACCAGGGAGTATAAATTAAATAATATACAGTATTACAGAAACATAATAATAAAAAACATCACAGTTCACCAGGGAGCAAAAATAATAGATATCTTTATAGAGAAGTAGTGAAAAATGAGAACCATGGCTTTCCAAGTAGAATAACGAGCCTTTACACTAGATTTCCAAAAGTTATTTATTTTAATTTTGCTTCTGCTCTTAGCTATAGGTTAGTTTCCTTTTTAATTCTTAGCTATGTAATCGCAATGCTAATCAATTTTTTCAAGATAATCTTTGTTTTTATTCTCGTATATCTTTGTTTGTTTTTTTAAGTTTTTTATATCTGGGGCTGGGGTTTTTTTAGCTCAAAAAGTATGGCTTTGGGTAGTAATCTTATCAGTAAATACTGTAGATTTTGATTTTCTACGATACAGAAAGCTTATTTTTTCTACTAGTTAAGATACTTTTGAGCAATTTCATCCAAATTGGACTCAATCTTTACGTTACTTCTGCCATCTATGATTTTTCAAGTTTAGGATTTTTATCATGAGGATAAAATGCTCCATAGTGCCCATATTCAATTTCGACTTTCTAGGACATCTGGAAGTTGGAGAAAGAGCCTAGGAAGACAGACAGACAGACAGACATCACATATTATATTTTCTTTATAATGTAGATAAGATTGTGATAAGACGTATTTAAGTTGTGCTACTGCTTAAGAACCAAACTGATATTATTTTTAATGGAAGCATCCGAAAACCATTGGGTTTACATATAATCTGTGCACACATATCACACACTCACACATTGGCACCCAAATACACACATGGTGAGTAGATAGTGTGCAATATCACTGAATGGAATGTAAAAAATTCCACCTACGAAGCTTTGGTTGTCATAGAAGAGACCATTCCCTTCCTTCCCTGTACACTTTTATTCCTTTCGCCCCATCTCGTATTATTTCTCCTTCTCTGTTCCTCTTGCACTCTTTGAAGGTACAACTCTCCCAGTCAGGTGCTGGATACCTCCACAAAGGAATGCCTTTGATGCTCCACAGAATGAAATATTGCCTGGATCCTGTACTACATCCAAGTGATGCTTCGGCTCACTTCTATTCGCTCACTGGCTGGATTCACGACAGGGTTTTGTTGTGAAGGGGGAATCCTCCCCCCAACTGTACTATTTCATCTCTCTCTCTCTCTACCTCTCTCTACCTCTCTCTACAGTCAACTAGGCTATGTGAAAAGAGGTCGAGTAGTGGGATTTGACATTTTAATGGGATTCCGCAAAAAGTCAAGTGAGGTTTTTTTGAATGTGGCATACAAAGTGAAGGCGGCTGCTTTGCCTTAAAAATTATTCTCGCATGCTTTTAGAATTAATGTAGTTGTAATAAAGTAAATATAAGTAGACGGCTGACTCACGTAGTTCTAATAATATAATGATGATTCCATGTGTGGCTTATGAAAGTCTTTCAAAATAACGTCTAAAAATAAAACCATACAAAAGAAATTAAGTAGGTTTAACATTTCAACAAATGAAAAATGTATAGGAAGTGGTGAGATGAACGTAGACCCAAACAATTAGTCCTGTCTCGAACGGCCAAAGCAACCATGTTAGTCAGACGGGTATAACGGACTTTTCTTCTAGTACACACAAACTCTTAATTTACTAAGTACCCTGACATCTGAAATATTAGGTTTTCTAAACAGCCCTACAAATATGTGGTACATTAGCATTATTATATCGGTACCGTCTTGAAGTACCAACAACAAGAGATCCATGTTTCTTAACATTTGTCAAGACGCGAGTGAAGGAGATCTCCCCAAGGAAGTATTCCCTAATATATTTGAGTGTTTGAGAATTATCATACGTACATTAGTATAACTCGAGTAGAAAACAAGACAAAACGTTTTGTTTAAAAGTAATAAACCAAGGATCTCTCTTACTTTTATCTGATATTTTCCCGGGCGAGTTCCTCAGCAACGGAAGTTGAGGGTTGTGACAAAACGTAAGATATAAAAGATTACTCTATAGAGATACCATCACACATTACTTGTAATTACTTTGAGTGCTTCATGAAAACAAACTCAGCAAAGGGAGACCAGTCATAAGTATAAAGAAGAGAAATAACTTGAACCAACTCATTCGGGTGAGTAATCTGTTATACAGTCGGAATGTTCAGAAGAAGATTGACCACTTCTAGATGGGCCGGAAAACTTAAACATTTCAAAACGGGGTACCGGCTATTTGGGGGATTAAATATATTAAAGGTCTATCAGAGAATTTTGACAGGCAGGTAGACAATTAAACATGTCTTAAAATTTGAAATTTTAAAAATGAATTGGGGAAATTGGGAGGGAGGTTCAAAATTTTCAAAACTAACATTAAAACCATTTTAAATGTGGTATAAAATTTAAACTTGGCAGGAAGATTAAGGGTCTACCCCAAATAACAAAAAGATCTGATGATTTCCAATTTTATGAAGGGAATCTGAAAAAAAGGGATTTGGGATAATAGCTTAGTTATATCATTAAACTGAAGAGTCTGCCTGTCTATCTGTCTATCTGTCATGTGTGATATCTAGAAATATAATAATTAGTACCCTCTGTTCATCAATATGTGCACCTTGAAACTGGAATTTCACATTTTGATTATATTTACACTTTTAGTATATTTTACACCTTTTAATCTTTTTATCATTTTTATCCTGAAATATTTCTTAGACATTTATAGCCGGATAATTCGTGTAAAAAGGTGTCAAAAGTTAGGGAAAAATTACAAAAGTGTCCAAAAAGACCCGAAATGTAAAAAAGGGCACCATAAAGCCAAAATACTAAAAAGGGCAAAAAGGGGGAAAATGGGGAAAAAAGCAAAAAGTAATTCTAATGAATATAAAAAGGGTAAAAGAAAAAATCGTAAAAAAATTAAAAAGCAGCCAAAGGTCAAAAAGTGTTACAAAGCGTAAAAATTGTAAAAAGGGTAAAAAAGGTAAAAAGCTTAAAAAGTATAAAAATGGCAAAATGGGTAAAACTAGTAAAAATGGGTAAGGTGCGTAAAAGGGGTAGATAAAGGTAAATGTGGCAAATAAATGCTAAAATAAATTTTAATTGGATTTGATTTGACTGCAGGCCTTTAACAATTAATTATTTATGCCGTGACACTCTACTTTAATTTTATTAGCCCCAACAGTCAATAGCCCCAAGTATTGTGTTTACAGAAGTTATAGCTTCATCTTTAAATGAAACGTCATCTTTTAGAACAGGTTAAGATATATTTAGACCTTGTGTATTAATCAGTCTATTCTCGAGCCTTGTATCACAATTAAAACCAACAAAGGATTAATATTTAAACATATTTTAAGGTTTGGTTAGTATTCCCTGTGGTTTATTTTACGTACTAGGAATAACAAAGCTACTTTATAGATTCCACACGCAGATAACGGTACAACAGCTGATATATTTTAAAATAAATGGATGTTTGGACGTAATAGTAAACTACTTTAGAATCAAATCATCAAAGAACATCACAAAATGCATTTAATTTATTTGCAATTCCTCGGAAAATGTAAAAATTTAATATCTACTAATTAAAGTCTTTCATGCAAAGCTATTTGAAGAAAATACTCATAAGATTGCAGATTTTATATATTGGAATTTAATCACGCATTCGACATATTATGATTATTTTATTTTGAAAGAGCTACACTGAGCCGCCGCTAAAAAACTATTTTTTCTATTTTTGTAGGGTGAAGTGAATAATTTAACCTTTTTTTTTATTTCGATGGAACTGTATTACTTGGTAAATTATTTATTGTTAATCAATAAAGGATTATGTATTCATTCCATATTTTTATTTAATATTTCAAAGTACGAAAAGAAATTGGGTGAAATTCGTGAAAAATTGAGTTTTATTTTCTCGCCCAAGATGAATTATTGATATTATATTGTTCATTGACCAATAGGAAGGAAGTTTGTAATCTCTTAGTGTAAGTTCCATTTTACTCACCCAGTAATCAAAAAAAGTTCTGCTTTTCTTTAAATGTTGTCATCAGAAATATCTAGCTTAATTTTTGTAAGACCCGCCTCGGTGGCGTAGTTAGCTAACGCGCTAGCCGTGTTTAGCTCGACTGCCGAGGACGGGGGGATCGAGGTTCGAATCTCGGTTGGCTGAACTGGGGGAGTTTTCCTAAATGGTTCTCCACTCTCCCTCCATGCAAATGCGAGTTCACTTCCCCTATATTCAATCTTCTCAATTCCTAACTCATTAGCGTAATTAGTACTTAAGCGTATAACCTGAACGGGTAGTAAGACGCAGTGCTAAATAAATAAATAAATAAAAAATTTGTAAGAGAAAAACAGCTGTTTTAGTAAACATTCATTTTAACTGTAGCCCTATATTGAGCTAGTTCTATCCAGTCCACCTCATTATATTGAACAAAATACATTCAGCCCTATCTTTTCAGGTCCATTCTTTATTATACTGACATGTGCGCCTAGGTCTGCCCACTGGTGTCTGCCCACTGGTGTCTGCCCACTGGACCTGGTTCTGGTTTCTTCCCCTCGCACTGCATGTAACCTGCAGGATTTGACTACCCTAGCAATGCGGGTCTTATGCAACAACTTGACCAAGTGGATGCTTAGTGGACACTAGCGTGGGTTTGCTTGCGTCATCATAGTGAGAGTGTGCTCTGGACCATACTATCGGTCCACTAAGTATTCACTATACATCTTTGCTTAACACCCTGAATGGTGATGAGTAAAAGTTATGTAACTCATCATTATGTCCCCTCCTCCACTCACAATTATTATCTTCATCCATCTCGAATCAAATATTTTCAGGTCCTTGGTTTTTGACCTCTAAGTTAATTCCGTCATGCCAAATAAGAGACAAATTTCACAACCATAAGGAATAACCGATAAAACTATTGTTTTGTATATTTTGTGTTTTTACGGTTCTTGGCAAAAGGCGAGGTTTCAACAAATTATTACTTAGTAACCAACTTAATAATAGTTTGGTTTACGTACTTGAAGGATGGCTCTGAAGTTTCTATTAGCAATTCATATTTACATATTTTTGGCCATGACAATTGAATTCTATAGTTCATTATTAAAGTAACATCTGCGCCTGAAATCTCCTGTACAAGCGAATGAATACATTTTCTCTCTTCTTCGTTGTTTTCTGAACAGAGTTCTTCTTTATTTCTTGTATTTGATTGTAGAGAAAGGATGTTTGGAAAGTACATTGTCAACCTCATGATCGCACCAAAGATAGATTTACAGAGTTTTCTGAAGAATATGGACTTGATTTTGAAGGGACTAATAAAATAAACGCATATTTATCTTACTGTACCCCTAAAATATTTTGCTTCACAAATCAAACATTAATATTTCTAATTTTAGTTTTGCGTATCCAAAAATACATCCATAATTATGTTTTATTCAACAAAAAGAATTCATTACTAAACCATCAATTAATTGAATTACAATTTTACAATAGATTAATAGTCATGTTGACTAAGGTCAGGGGAACGAAGATAGGAACAGAGGATGTAGATGGCTCTTCTTGCTCCTCTTCTTCAGCTAAGACAGGAACAGAGAATGTAGAT
>CABFWB010002026.1:42334-110549 GCA_902151455.1 Timema bartmani
CCCCCACTACCACCCCCCAATATTCATTCAAAAATGAAAAATGTTTTATTTTGTATGTTGTCTTGACAAACACTGAATTTGTAATATTTGTGTAACTCACTAATTGGAGTTCCTTGTGAATTTGTAATTGTGATGATCCCATAGTATTTGTTTTACTATCGAAATTAGTTATGCCACCCAAACGAAAATCAGGCAGTCGGACAGGACAACGTCTGTCGGGTCCGCTATTTTATGACAGATTTTTATTAAAACAAAAAACGGCTGTCTTCAAGAATACACCCAAGACATATTCGTTTTAAATCCAGGTGCGATTCCTTGAATATTTCCTGCTTTGAGTTTTTTGTTCAATCTGGCTGTAAAAATGTAAATTTCCAAATTACATTACTCTCAACACACTGAATCATAATATTGTAGTTTTAGTATAAAATACTAAAAGTGCACCCAATGATGTAATCGTGGCTCCCAAGCACTTCCTATTTACAATTATCTAGTCTTTGTGGTGTTGAATGGGTAGTAGATGATAGTGGACCTTATAGATTAAATGCAAACTGTTATTTTAGCGGATTTGTAGAAAGATTTAGTGAAACGCATTCAAAATAACTCCTCAAAATGTATATTATTTCTATGAAAGCAAAACATCGGGTTCAAAAATAACAAATCCTCCTTGCAAATATGGTTGCCAGAGTTCCTCAAGTTCCGGGTTCAATCCCCGGTACTTCAGATTGTATGTGAACCTGTGGGTTTGGAGCTCGGCCTTGTGAGGACCAATGAGAAGCCACTTGAATGTAAAAGTAATGGCTCCGGACTATAAAACTGAGATTAACGGCCAGCAGCTCTTTGGATAGACTACATGACACTTTATATCAACAGCATTTGGCACTATCATCTCCAACAGATGGTGACCGCTCGGGCGATATCGCTAAATTGTGGGCTGACACACTGATGTTTTTGACTAAGAATGTTTTATGTTTCAAAAACTACCAAAATACTCACCTTAACTCACTCTCCCTCCCAAGGTCAGAGTGATTGGTCTAAAGGCGAGAAGAGCTCACTTAAGATCTTGTCTGATGGAGAAAAGCACCCCCTCTACTCCAATGACTGGGACTGAACCTGAGTCTCCTGTATCAACAACTCTGATGGTAACATGATAGTACAAACTGTGACGTCAACCACAGTGACATTACATGCAGTCATAATTCAAACCTCTGGAGTGTTCCTCCAAATAAAACAAAGGATTTAATGGAGGAGGGAGGGGCGGAATTCCCGTCTCGCTTTTACGGAGCAGCGGGGCTAAACAAATAGAGAAGAATAGAAGAGAAAAAAATGTACAAAAACAAATGAGATAATAAAAAAAACTGTGCAGGGAAGTGTTTAAATATACATCGGGGGCAGTTGTAAAGTTGGTGTCACTGCAAGAGGGTGAACGGGCTATCTCCCTGGTGTTCTTTACACGAGACGCTTTGGGGGGAAGGGGAATATCGTTATCTCTGTCTACCCCCTGCTCCCGATTATCCCCAACCCTCCGCGGCGTGATGGTTTATGGCCCAAAAAGAACGCAATTCATTTAATTTGGCGAGGGCGGGAAATTTATTTTCTTTCCGTCGCTTGTATGAGAAGACTATCTCACTCTCCCAACTATTTTAGGCACTTTCTATTACAACCTCTTTCTGTTTCGTTTTATTATATTTGGTGTTTTATTCTCTCTCGTAATTCCTTCCTGCGAGCGAGCTCGAACACCGCACACAAACCTTTTGTTTGAATGTATATTCTTTGAAACCATTTGAACAAGTTTGTTTGATCTCGTTAGTAACGTTAAAACAAAATACAAATGAGGGTTTGTTTGAACAAAACAAATTGTGGATTGTTTCAGAGACGTTTCTGAGACTTTCTTTGTTTCGTGGGTCAATGGTAAAGGTAATAATTTTACAATGAAAACACTTGAAAAAAGAACTAGGTTGTTTTAATTTCACATGCTGTAGTGATTTAGATTCATAAAATAATAATAAAGTTATATTTAAGTATTTATAAGATTTGTTTGTGCTCCCCATCTTAGTACCCAGACAAACTATACGCATGTTTACAATACTTTACAAATCCTAAAGTTGGCTCTTTTCTTTTGGTCAAGAAATACATTTTATAATAAAAACCATGCCATGGGTTATCCAATTATGATGAATTTAAATAGAACTCTATTCTGATAATAGATCAAGTGAATACCAAAATATAGGGTTCAGTAGATTTTAATCTGAAACGAGTTAAGTGCTAGGCCTTACATATATACGTACATATATGCAAACGTACATTGCACAGACCATCATAAGGCTACGCAACGATTTTTTAAAGGTTATTTTGGCTTCAAGAGGAAATTCAATCAATGCGAATTCTTATGTGTTATCTCTAAAACCTATGAACTTTTATGTGGGTTGGAATATAATATATGTTTGTAATTGAACTCATTTTAATGACACATATCGGCTAAAGGGGACTTAGTGAGAATATAAATTAGAAAGGCGTGATTTAAATAATGTTTTCACTCTCTTAGAAGGCGATGTGAGGAAATCATTTAGTAAAAGTATCCTTAATTCAGCTCACCATGATTTGAACCCCAACCTCCCATCAGCGACAAACCAAACTATACAAGACTGCACGACCATCAAGTTTGATTTCAGACCAAAGTCAAACATCCTAAAATATTCACTGTAGCCCTACTTTCATAAGTTTAAATACTTAAGTTATATCAAATTTAATATTTTCAGATATTTAATATAATACGATAGTGGCTGTATAAATTTAATAACTGGACCTATTTTCATATATCCATACGCATCCATTGTTCGTATCAAGACAGGCTGCCAATCCGGCCCTGTCTGTATTTAGCAAACATTTCTCGGTACCTTTGACTTTGAGCATCTCTACCACTGAGCTATCCAAGACTCGTCTAGTGCATTGGCCCGCTAAGACAAAGGTCCCATGTTCGATTCTCGTGTGCAGGTGTCATTTTTCTATTCATTTGAATTAATTCTAACCTGTATTAATAACTAATTGTATTTTATATTTCCTCCAGAGTGGTCTGTGTTTGAAAGAGATAGTTGTAGTTGGATACGTGGATATTGAGGTTAGGTCTGTGTTTAAAAGAGATAGTTGTAGTAGTTGGATACGTGGATATTGAGGTTAGGTCTGTGTTTAAAAGAGATAGTTGTAGTAGTTGGATACGTGGATATTGAGGGTAGGCCTGTGTTTAAAAGAGATAGTTGTAGTTGGATACGTGGATATTGAGGGTAGGCCTATGGTAAATATAACATTTTGAGTCACATAGTAGTTGCTAATGAAGTGTTTTGAAAATATGTAAGAGTGGGAATGACATGTTTTACCATAAAATAAGTTAACTATTAAAAGGTTTGTAGAGAACACAGTTTGTCCATTTATATATATATATATATATATATCACTGCTCTGACATATTTACAAGTTTATGCACCACTGAGTAAACACCATTAATATTATCAAACATTGCCAAACACCTTGCAGTTTATAAATGGTTTGACAAATGTACTGGAGAGATACAAGATTTATATGTGCTATTATTTATACTTGTTGGGCAGATATTAAAATAAATCACAGAAAGCAATACCGGGCTTTATATGTGGTTATATCTAAAATATTCGTAAAATGGGTTTTATGTACTCGCAATGAATGTTAAGGGTCAGGAACCAAATTTTGGATATTGAGCCATGGGTTTGTTGTGTGTGTTTGTATAGGAATGAGGGGAATGTCGCCATTGTTTTATTTTCAGCAGCATGGGAAAATTTTTAGTTTATATGTTGAATTGAACAACTTATATATTTTAATATGGAAAAAAAGCTTTTTAAAAACTGTTTAGGTAAGCAATTGAAGCCAAAATTTGTTGGGGGGAAAATATGTATTCTTTATAGATAGAACGAAAACAAATAAAAAGCTGAAAGATCTGTAAAATATATACTTGAACGTTTGAAAACAATGCGCAAATTTTCCTATCTATTTGTGAAAAAGGTTTTTTTTTATCTTTCCACACCAGAAAAAAAAAGTCTCGAATAGTTGGTATGAAGAGGCTAAAATGTCAAATATATTCCGAGCAGCAGACACAATATTGTATTTTTTTCTCTCCCCACTTGAAATGCGGATGTCGGTGGTAAAATGAGGCAATGGTAGAAGAGCCAGAGTGAAGGGGGTGGGAGGGGGGTTATTTTATTTCATTTTACGTCCCCCAACCTACACCCACTCTTTACCATCATGGCCGCCTGGGCGGAACAGGATAAGTTATGGACTATGCGTTCTAAAAATGAAATCATCCATAGAATTTATTTGACAGTGCCTTCAATAAAAATAATAATGAAGATTGTAGAGAAAGACAAAAGGGTTGTGATGATTTTTCACTTTGAGAGGATTCCGCATGACTGGACCGGATATGATATTAATACTTGTCATCTTACTGACGGTCACAAGACATATTGATTTATGAAGTTTGTAGTAAGCCGCATATTAAAAAATAAATGGTAAAATACGATTGTGTTTAGGCTATACCATATTTTAAAATATATCTTTGACTAAATAAATGTTTATTTGGAAGTAGAAGTTTTAAGTTATAATAAAATGTTGATATACTGTTAAAGCAATAAAATATATACTTTTGAAATAATTATATTTAAGGTAAACTGAAATTTAACTAATGTTATACATTTCTCTGTATGGTAAATCAAATAATTCATTGCAGCCCGATAATTGCCTCAGGAATCAATTTCTCATATATATGCAAAACAAATATTTATAAGGAGCCAAAATATTTCACCTGACTTTCAATATATACCTATCCAAGTGTAATTTAATTTTATAAAACACATTAAAGGAGTTTGTTCCGGTTTTCAATTAAGTTCAAAACTGTTTAAATAAACAGGTAAAGTTAAATAATTATGTATTCATGTAAAGCGCGTTCTTAAGTTCATACCATAATAATAGTCATGAGATTTGTTTCAGGGCTGTTGAACGCTATCATCTTCAATATATAGTTATTTTGACTAATCTAGCATTTCAATGAAGTTAAAGATGTACCAAATTAAAAATTCTTAACTATTTCCCAAATATCACCAGAATATTATAATATCTTCCAGGTCCAAATACCATTTTAACTTGAACACTAATGGGTCGTGTGAAGGTCAGTTTACAGGCCAGAAATAAGGAAAAGTAACTATCGATTTTAACTTCGAATTCTTATTATAAACTATTAGTTGCTATTTTCAGTTTTATGGAAATTATTTATCAATTAATGTACTTGGTTTATTGGCATCGATATGTAAAGAATATATTGATACCTTGGTGCAATGGTGCAATGGTGCAATGGTCTTACAACTTTTGAAAAGATGATGTTTGAGTTGTTAACATCAATAAACTCGGAAAATGTAAATAAATACATAATGCAAAAAGAAGAAGATAAAGTAGATCTGTATTGACGTTTTTATTTAATTCATCCATATAGTTAGGATAGCGCATACAATTCAGTTGTGTTACAAAATGAGAGGTTAGTTATGTTGGAGGGTTGCCTGTATCATCAGTCCCACTAGGACAACCTGAGTGTGTTGTCTGAGTATGTAACACATGACTAGAACTGCCCAGATAGTGTTCAGTACGAGGGAAAGCACGTACTATTTGTGTATTAGTTGATATTTCACCCAGATAGATGTTGTGAATGGAGAAGGACCAGTGTTTTCCAGGCTGATGGCAGTAGCTGGTCCAATATGAGATACCATAGTTAAGTGTCTGGTCCAATATGAGATACCATAGTTAAGTGTCTGGTCCAATATGAGATACCATAGTTAAGTGTCTGGTCCAATATGAGATACTATAGTTAAGTGTCTGGTCCAATATGAGATACTATAGTTAAGTGTCTGGTCCAATATGAGATACTATAGTTCATTGGTTCCCAATATGAGATACTATAGTTCAGTAGCTGGTCCAATATGAGATACTATAGTTAAGTGTCTGGTCCAATATGAGATACTATAGTTAAGTGTCTGGTCCAATATGAGATACTATAGTTAAGTGTCTGGTCCAATATGAGATACTATAGTTAAGTGTCTGGTCCAATATGAGATACTATAGTTAAGTGTCTGGTCCAATATGAGATACTATAGTTAAGTGTCTGGTCCAATATGAGATACTATAGTTAAGTGTCTGGTCCAATATGAGATACTATAGTTAAGTGTCTGGTCCAATATGAGATACTATAGTTAAGTGTCTGGTCCAATATGAGATACTATAGTTAAGTGTCTGGTCCAATATGAGATACTATAGTTAAGTGTCTGGTCCAATATGAGATACTATAGTTAAGTGTCTGGTCCAATATGAGATACTATAGTTAAGTGTCTGGTCCAATATGAGATACTATAGTTAAGTGTCTGGTCCAATATGAGATACTATAGTTAAGTGTCTGGTCCAATATGAGATACTATAGTTAAGTGTCTGGTCCAATATGAGATACTATAGTTAAGTGTCTGGTCCAATATGAGATACTATAGTTCAGTGGCTGGTCCAATATGAGATACTATAGTTCAGTGGCTGGTCCAATATGAGATACTATAGTTCAGTGGCTGGTCCAATATGAGATACTATAGTTCAGTGGCTGGTCCAATATGAGATACTATAGTTCAGTGGCTGGTCCAATATGAGATACTATAGTTCAGTGGCTGGTCCAATATGAGATACTATAGTTCAGTGGCTGGTCCAATATGAGATACTATAGTTCAGTGGCTGGTCCAATATGAGATACTATAGTTCAGTGGCTGGTCCAATATGAGATACTATAGTTCAGTGGCTGGTCCAATATGAGATACTATAGTTCAGTGGCTGGTCCAATATGAGATACTATAGTTCAGTGGCTGGTCCAATATGAGATACTATAGTTCAGTGGCTGGTCCAATATGAGATACTATAGTTCAGTGGCTGGTCCAATATGAGATACTATAGTTCAGTGGCTGGTCCAATATGAGATACTATAGTTCAGTGGCTGGTCCAATATGAGATACTATAGTTCAGTGGCTGGTCCAATATGAGATACTATAGTTCAGTGGCTGGTCCAATATGAGATACTATAGTTCAGTGGCTGGTCCAATATGAGATACTATAGTTCAGTGGCTGGTCCAATATGAGATACTATAGTTCAGTGGCTGGTCCAATATGAGATACTATAGTTCAGTAGCTGGTCCAATATGAGATACCATAGTTAAGTGTCTGGTCCAATATGAGATACCATAGTTCATTGGCTGGTCCAATATGAGATACCATAGTTAAGTGTCTGGTCCAATATGAGATACTATAGTTCAGTGGCTGGTCCAATATGAGATACCATAGTTAAGTGTCTGGTCCAATATGAGATACCATAGTTCAGTGGCTGGTCCAATATGAGATACTATAGTTCAGTGGCTGGTCCAATATGAGATACTATAGTTCTGTGGCTCCCAATATTTTCCATAACGCATAACCTCTGACCCCTAAGATAACTAACCCACATGGCCTCCTGTCCTTTACTCTCAGCCTCCACACAAGGTGAAATTAATAACCACCGTAAACGTTTCTAGTTCCCCACGTGATCTATTCCATGTTGATAAGAGAAATATCAACTAGAAATTGCAATATTACTATATGTAGCTATCTGTTGTTTTAAGGAGTCTGTACACTGATATTCAACATGAGTTCAGTCTTGGCTCTGTACCATAATACCAGTAATTCTGTTTTATATTTATGTTCAATAAACACAAATGCTGATAACGTTGTCTCACATGAATAAGTGGGCAAATGCCATCAAATGGGCTTACTTGAGTGCCATTTGGCAACATCGGCGTACACTTAGTAAGCACCAAAAGTAAAACAATGGCATTGGCGGAAATAGCCTCTTCAATGTCGAATAAAAAGAAATACAATAAGTTCTTTTTTAATAAATAGGACGCGGACCCTAACAGGCTTCTTCGTAGATCCCCAGGTTGTGAACTTCTGCTCTAATTAGTAAACAACACGTTGTACAGACTTAGTTGTAATGCACTGCATATTACTACCCATCCATGATATCCGCATATTTTAATTATTAATAAAGGATGAGGAAGGTATTATTTGTAATAAATGTGTCAATATCTGCGTGAAAGAAATGTTAAAAAACATTTAGCACAATACAAAACAGGGTTTTTATCCAGAAAATCATGAAAACCGAGACTGTCTTTTCAATCCAAGCACCTCGCACTCTTTGTCAAATAGAGGGTGTAGCTACAGGGACTGTCTTCTCAATACAAGCACCTCGCACTCTTTGATCAAATAGAGGGTGTAGCTACAGGGACTGTCTTCTCAATACAAGTCCTTGCACTCTTTATCAAAGCGAGCGTGTAAAAACGGAGACTGTATTTGTAAACAGTTTAAACAAGTACCAACCCGCAATTGGTGTGTAACAAGCTTTTTGTGAAAATTCAAATTTAAAACTATTCTAAGATAAATATTGCTCTAAGGATTTAGTTAGCGGGTTTGATTGAAACTTTTCACAAATTAATTATATCAAGTTAGTTCTCCTATTTATCAGGTTTCTTATGTATGGTTTTAGTTTTATTTAATATAAAAACTTATTTATATATTAAATTAAAAAATATCATAGCAAAATTAAGCATTACTAGGTTTATTATTTAAAATCAAATATTGAATTTCCTGTGAAGGGTTCATAGCCTGTACGAGAGTTGGCTCGAATAAAATAAATGAAACTACAAAAAAATATATTAAATTAAGTTAAATTAATCATGAGGAAATCAAAATAATGTAATAAAAAAATACATCCACCAATATATCATAGTCAGTATAATCCATCGCTTTAATCTACCACATATTTTATAAAACCATAAACTACCTTACATATTTACATAATTTTGAGTATTTGCGTGTAGCACAAACGGGACGCAGGCGTAATAAAATTGTTTTAGTATAATTAATGATATCAACAAAACTCACTGTCTTAATCTATAAGTATATATACAAGTGTAATTTTTATATCCTAGAAATCCCAATTATCTGTTAGAAGTTTACGAGAGCCAATTATGAAATATTTTTCCAACACATTAACAAAAATAATAGCTACAAAATGCAATTGAATTTAGAATTATTCTCTACTAAAATATACTACAAGTTACGTGAGAAGACGCAATAGCTGTTGGTCTACTGTGTGACAATCATTTAGTCTGTCTCAACTCGTGTTTTTTATGGGCAGTTTAAAGAGTTGAGCGAACTCGCAAGGCGGCAGAGAAGGTTATTATCTAGTGCGCACGCGTCCATCCATTAAACTAAGTTAGAGTTATAAATCATGCGATGTGGCGCGCAGGGGAGCTGAAGGAAGAAAGATGAAGGTTTTAGGAAGAAAAGGGCGGGGTTTGGGGGGGAATGCCCCATCTGCGGATCAGTCGAGACTACTAGGGGGTCACATCTGTCCGGACACTCAACCTCATTTATACGGAAGTAGTCTCCGAGATAGAACCACCCGTTTACCCCCCTCCCCTACCCAACTTTCTCGTGACCTCACAAGTTCTTCACAGAATTCCGATCATAGAGTTAGTTAACTTGTGCGTTCATCATTCATTCGTGTCGTACCTCCTTCTGCTATCTTTTACTCAGGAGGGGAAAAACCCAATATGAACGAGAAAGAAACGTAAATATATTGTATCTTCTATGAAGACTTTGTCACTTGGTCGAATGTTTTGAAGGTTATCTTCAGACGGTTCTTTCGACTGAGCTGGTACAAATTATACCTTTCGACTCACTTTGTTATTTATTTGTGTTGTCAATCGCTATTACTACTCGTTCAAGTTATACTCACATGCACGAAAGGCGATAGCATGTTAGGAATTAGAAAGGTTGACCTTGAAGAAGGTGTACTTGCATTTGAATGGAGGAAAAGTAGAAAATTATTTAGGAAAAAACCACCCTCAGAATACCCGACCGGGATTCGAACACCGATTTCTCCATCAGTCTATTGTGAGATTGACGCCTTAGACCATTCCGTCACCGAAACAGCTCATGGTCCATTTAACGGTTTAATCCAGGGGTTAGGGAAAAAGGTCCTCTTGTAAGAATGCCCCGTATTAGCGTGTATTGTGGTTTAGATAATCATAGAGATAAAACACATTAGGATAAAACATTTAGAAGCGCCCTGCCGAGATTCGAACCTAATTACTGATTTTATTGTGCACCACGTCTTACTACTCATCCAGGATAACAATTTATATACAACAAAGGGGGAAGGTTATAAAATAGTTAAAGGAAATGTACTTGTATTTGCGCTGTGGGACAGTGGAAAACGTTCTCAAAAATACCCAGCTGGGATTCAAACTCTAATCTCAGCCGGTGGTAAGATAAACTGGGTGTGCATCTCACGCGTATTTTAAATAAATATATATATATATAAAGAGAGAGAGAGAGAGGTATTATGTAGGTGTAAATATGCATGAAAACATATTGAGCTTGACACACTAAGAGTCTAAGCCATGTAACAGTGGTGTGGGCGACCAACAAACAAAAGATTGAAACTTTGCATCTGTTCGCAGTTGATGGTAACTGCAGAAGCAAAGAACTTAAACATTTTAAGCTTGCCACGGTTACTTAGGAAAACTTACGGAAATACATCTTTGGTAGGTTTTTTAGTTTTTATATTTATTGTAAGCCAATGCCCTAAACCTTATATCCACTGGTAAGAGTGGTTACAAACCCTAAAAAGGTGAAACTGTACATACGTATATATTTTACACTACTCTATTCAATTTGATAAAATATGTTATGTTGAGTACTTGGGTCCATTCTCAAAAGCTGCACATGAGCATTTCTATGTTCCACCCTCACTAGAGGCGAATGCTGACGCATGTACTTAAATACCTGTTCCATCCTATTGTATAAGCTTGTATAGTACAGGTAGTCCATGAAAACATTAGAACTATTTCAAAGCTACTTAGATCTCTTTTAATGTGTTGTACTTTCTCACTGTATTTATAATATTTACAAATTAAAGCCCAGTTTTTATTCAAACTTTCAAAATTTTAGAATAATAGAGCTCTTTACTCAACAATATATGTTTGAGTCATGTTACTCAAGTGAATACACCACAAGAGCGAGTTAACAACACCTTCATGGAGTTCATTTGGCAAACAGGACGCGATCCATCCGGCTGCATTAATATGAGGACCGGCGTGGCAGTGTCATGAATATGACAGGATGAGGACAGGTGCATAATCTCGCCAACACGTCAGTATGCTAATGACTGGACAGACATGGACCAAGAGGTAGTGCCGGATGCTGGAAATACCCACGGGGATTGCAAGGGAACATGCTGGACCACTGCTCTCACAATGATCCTCCAGGGAATTAAGATACAGTACAATACTGCTCTCACATTGATACTCCAGGGAATTAATATACAGTACAATACTGCTCTCACAATGATCCTCCAGAGAATTAATATACAGTACAATACTGCTCTCACAATGATCCTCCAGGGAATTAATATACAGTACAATACTGCTCTCACAATGATCCTCCAGGGAATTAATATACAGTACAATACTGCTCTCACATTGATACTCCAGGGAATTAATATACAGTACAATACTGCTCTCACATTGATCTTCACTTAGATTTTAACTTTTCTGGATTTCATTTCCGCGAGGATTTCTACAATATCCTTGATATTTATTTCACTCACTAGCTGATTTTTAATTGAGAAGATGGCAGGTTCTGACAACCTTTCTTCTGTTACTGAGCTTACAAGATAGTCCCATATTAACTTTGAGAATGACCGTTCCGATGTTACCACACTTCTGGCAGAGTTATAAATAATGACCGTTTAGTATAAATACCTCCAGATCACCCTTGTTCCTAACTCACTATCGTAATTAGTGCATATGCATATAGTTCGTAAGGGTAGTAAGACGAGGAGCTGATTGCATAATTACATACAGCAAAAAAGACATAAACAACTATTATTTTTTCTTTTTGGGTCCCAGAGCTTACCTTGGGAACGCCACTGCTGTAATCTATAAACAGATAGTTTTAAATTAAATATTAAATCCCCACGTCCTAGGATCAGTTAAAACTGTTAGTATATTTACAATAAATGGGTAAGTAATAGGGAAAGTACAATCCAGGGGGGTCTGGGGGGTTATTATAATAAAATAAAAATCTAGCCTTTGTACACTCGAACCTCAGCTTCTCCATCACTATTACCAGAGTGACGTCATACTCAAGCTAGTACAGATGTACAGTTGATCAACTTAGTTGTGGAATTAACTTCTCATCTCCAACCCCTGCATAACCAATGTAGTCGTTTAAATAATAATCCGACAACTTAGTGGCTAGTTAAAAACATTATAAATAACCAACCAGATGTTCATTTACATGGACTAGACAGGTTTTTATTTAACGTATTTCCCTTTCAGAGCAGATGTTGGTTAACTTCTAAGCAGAACAATTCACTGTACTATCAACACGTTCCTGTTGTATTCGTCCGAAACTCTATCTGAGGTTCTCCTTCAAGGTATACCTATATAATTATTGATGTATGTATTCTATCGATATCTTCAAGCTGTACGATAGCTCTCCAGCAGGAATGAGCATCTTTGTCACGATACAACATTTACACCCCCTTTAGCTCGGCTATAAAGAATGATAGGAGCTTACAAATGTTAAGACCAACTATTTTAGTCATCTTTCCAAAGTTGATGTTTCTAGCTTAAACGGTTATTTAGATAATGTGCTTAAACTGACTCTAAATTAGAACTCAGTGGCTCACTTATAACAAACACCTATAAGTATATTTTCAGTCAACATAAAGCCTTGAAAATGGCTATAGAAGTAGTTCCTGAGATATAAACCAAGGATAAATACGAGATCTCGAACACGACACAATATATTATTATCTTTCCTCACAGAGAACTCTGTTATCGTTAGGTAGGATAACCATTAGTTAAATATTATATTGCACATGCGCAAAGGCAACAGTCTGATGCAAACTTTCATAATGTTACTGAAGGCCCTTCGAGTTTATTAAAATGGATATTTTATAGGTGTGTAAGAGAGCTGCTATGGAGAGTTGTTCTATAGGCGTGTAAGAGACCTGCTGTGGAAAGTTGTTCTATAGGCGTGTAAGAGACCTGCTGTAGAGAGTTGTTCTATAGACGTGTAAGAGACCTGCTGTGGAAAGTTGTTCTATATGCGTGTAAGAGACCTGCTATGGAGAGTTGTTCTATAGGCGTGTAAGAGACCGGCTATAGAGAGTTGTTCTATAGGTGTGTAAGAGACCTACTATGGAGAGTTGTTCTATAGGTGTGTAAGAGACCTGCTATGGAGAGTTGTTCTATAGGTGTGTAAGAGACCTGCTATGGAGAGTTGTTCTATAGGTGTGTAAGAGACCTGCTATGGAGAGTTGTTCTATAGGTGTGTAAGAGACCTGCTATGGAGAGTTGTTCTATAGGTGTGTAAGAGACCTGCTATGGAGAGTTGTTCTATAGGTGTGTAAGAGACCTGCTATGGAGAGTTGTTCTATAGGTGTGTAAGAGACCTGCTATGGAGAGTTGTTCTATAGGTGTGTAAGAGACCTGCTATGGAGAGTTGTTCTATAGGTGTGTAAGAGACCTGCTATGGAGAGTTGTTCTATAGGTGTGTAAGAGACCTGCTATGGAGAGTTGTTCTATAGGTGTGTAAGAGACCTGCTATGGAGAGTTGTTCTATAGGTGTGTAAGAGACCTGCTATGGAGAGTTGTTCTATAGGTGTGTAAGAGACCTGCTATGGAGAGTTGTTCTATAGGTGTGTAAGAGACCTGCTATGGAGAGTTGTTCTATAGGTGTGTAAGAGACCTGCTATGGAGAGTTGTTCTATAGGTGTGTAAGAGACCTGCTATGGAGAGTTGTTCTATAGGTGTGTAAGAGACCTGCTATGGAGAGTTGTTCTATAGGTGTGTAAGAGACCTGCTATGGAGAGTTGTTCTATAGGTGTGTAAGAGACCTGCTATGGAGAGTTGTTCTATAGGTGTGTAAGAGACCTGCTATGGAGAGTTGTTCTATAGGTGTGTAAGAGACCTGCTATGGAGAGTTGTTCTATAGGTGTGTAAGAGACCTGCTATGGAGAGTTGTTCTATAGGTGTGTAAGAGACCTGCTATGGAGAGTTGTTCTATAGGTGTGTAAGAGACCTGCTATGGAGAGTTGTTCTATAGGTGTGTAAGAGACCTGCTATGGAGAGTTGTTCTATAGGTGTGTAAGAGACCTGCTATGGAGAGTTGTTCTATAGGTGTGTAAGAGACCTGCTATGGAGAGTTGTTCTATAGGTGTGTAAGAGACCTGCTATGGAGAGTTGTTCTATAGGTGTGTAAGAGACCTGCTATGGAGAGTTGTTCTATAGGTGTGTAAGAGACCTGCTATGGAGAGTTGTTCTATAGGTGTGTAAGAGACCTGCTGTGGAGAGTTGTTCTATAGGCGTGTAAGAGACCTGCTGTGGAGAGTTGTTCTATAGGTGTGTAAGAGACCTGCTATGGAGAGTTGTTCTTTAGGTGTGTAATAGACCTGCTATGGAAAGTTGTTCTATAGGTCTGTAAGAGACCTGCTGTGGAGAAGAGTTCCAAGTCGTTATATAATTTAGTTATATAAAACAAATTGTTTTATTTCTTTTTTGGAATTTATTTTAATGTGTCACTTTTTACTCCTTGGGAAACACATAATATATTATTAAAGTGGGGTTCTATTTAGATTATAACTATTGAGATTTGATAGAAGTGAAACATTAAAACTAAAGAATATACTTCGATCATAAATCAAAACCAACCAAGGCCATTTTCTGAGCCTTATTTATGTATCTCAACGTTCTTACATTATAAATATGAAAATTCAAACTAATATGTAATATGTTGGAAATATTAAATATACTTAACGTTTATATTATATTTCTCAATATTGCTGCTAATCAGCAGTATTTGCAAACATAAGTTGCAACGATAATTTTATAAATATCTTATGTTAATAAAAATTATATTTTTTAAAACAAACATTTCAACACCCCTGAGTTTCCTTTTATACAGTTACGATTATAAAAAGTCTACTGCATATAGATAGATTTAGATTAAAACAAAATCAATACGTGAATAATATATGCTCAATTGATGAGAAAATAGGCCACGCTTTTACAAATAATAATATTTATATTTAATGTTATTCATTGCATGGTTTTGGTATCTAAAAATACTATTTCTGTTATTTTGGTTATTTTTATGTCATAGCAACTTTCCAAGACCTAAATTAAAAGTCTTTACACGTCATTTTATTGCTTGAATAGCTTGTGATGAGTGATAGCTTTTAGTAAGAACTGAGTAGTTAGTATATCCTGAACTAATTTTATGATGTAAAATGACGCTTCTGAACCAAAGTTTGAGTAATAAATAGAAAGAGTGTGTATAAATATTTGCTGGGACATGATAAAGGAAGCTTGGTACTGCCATTGACATCTTGGTAATAAACCACCTGATGACGACACTGTATCGTTTGTTATCCTTCTTGTATTATCAAACACTCCCAACTCCCACCTTAAATTCCTTAAGGAATAAAAGCAGATATTTTCCCCCGAGGGCCGTTGCAAGGAAATGAGACCGTGTGTGTACACACATACATCTTCATTATAACTTCGCCCCTTCGTACATTCTATACGTCTTTACACATAAATCTGCGTTCAACACAACGCCGGCGGACAAGGAACACTTTTATCTGATATTATAACATTGAGACATGAGTTATGGGGGAATATCATTTTAAATTATTAATATTTTCATAGTTATTTATGGTTTGCAATAAAAGGATAAACTACTGTATATGTTTTTGAATTAAAAAAAAAATTACCCAGCCACTTTAAATATATTATCACAAAATTATATTAAAGTATAGTTTTAACAATTAGATATATTTAATAATACTATATAAATGGCATTTATTTATTGTGTTAGATAGTTGATTCTTATCTTAAAAATGTTTTTAATCATAAGTATCAATAAAAATAACGCCATTGGTAGTCTGGTAATAATTACCAACACCATTTGTTTAGTTTGTTCTACCTTGATAGGTAGAAAGCTTACCTTGTTTGGTTACACTATGGTGTAACTTATAATATAGAGCCATAGTGTGGTCAGTCAAGGTAAGACTAATTTTCAGGATAAAATAAATGCCAACAAATTTTTATTATAGTTGTTACTTTATTACTGTTTGGTTAACTGTAGCTAACATTAATTTTAGAATCCACGCTGTTAAAGATGCATGCTAAAAAGGTACCAATCCACGCTGTTAAAGATGCATGCTAAAAAGGTACCAATCCAACGCTGTTAAAGATGCATGCTAAAAAGGTACCATCATTATTTTAATAGAGGGAGGGAAAGCACATTAGAAATTACAATCTTGATATCCTATGCTAAAATTGTCTGTAACATTGACCCTTGTTTCAGTTCTAAGTGTTTGTTGGATTACATTATTACCATTGATAACCAGGGGTTGACTTTGATCCAGAAGACTCAACTATTTCCTGATCGCTTACAGTGAGGTTACTTGATCAATTTTGTTTGGTATTTTCTATCTGCCTTTTAGGGAATATCTTTTTATGTTCTTTTTACGTTAAATTCTCCTTTTTTTATATTGATATTTATGACCAAAAATAACGATTGTTTCAACCTTTGTTTGAGTAAAAAGGAGTGTTTTATTAACTCTAGATAAAATAAATGTACTTTATTCAGTGTAATTTCAACAAAGTATTCTGAAATCCAATACTTTTTTCCCTTACTGAGGTAGCATCAAACCAGAAGAATCAATACGAAGTGTAGTGAACAGCTGTTGGGCCAGTTAAAGAACACTTTTTAGATCCTTTCACCAAACTGTAATTGAAAAAGACGTCAGCGAGTCAGTTGGCACGGAAAAGGACTTACTTCATTCGAAGACGGGAAAAAAGAAAGACTATCTTAAAATTAGATTACTTTTCGGGAGAAAAGTTCACCCCAAAAGGCAAGGAAAACAAAATATTTACTTTTATTTCATTCTCTTGGAGATTACAGTTTTGTTGGATGCAGGATATTTATTTAGTTTAATGTTATTAGGGAGTTTTAAGGTGCACGTTCTAAACCAAACTGATTAAATCAACACGACCTGTTGATTAGTAAAAACTCCATCACTGTGAAAGAAGAAAACACTGTTTCACTAATTACGATTTTTTAAAATCATTTAATAAATTGTACTTGGAAACCTCAAATTACCATTAAAATAAGATAGGGGGTCGGGTTCGATGCTTGGGAAGGGACAAGAAAATCTTTGCACCAATATAAATAATAGAAAATCTTAAGAGTTTGGTGCACCTTTATATTAAAAACATTACGTCATTTGTGATTTCAAGCTACTTGCAGAGTTGTTTAATTAATTCAAATTTATGATATTTTAAAATATTTATTCCCACACTTAAAAATGTAATCCAACCATTTCATAAAATATAAAAACTTGATATATTTTTATACATTCAATGAGAATATGGGCTTCAAACTATAGGCTGATTTTGATAGGAAAAACAGTATTTAAATTAATAAAACAATTATAATGTATTCATATATCAATCCATGTTAACTGCGGCTGGAACTGTTCCAAAATCAGGCACGTGTGGGGGCACTGTAGACTAAATACACCCACAGAATCATAGGATGGGGATGGAAAAACCACAGAAAACTGTTTCCAGTGCAACCAGCCGGCGTTCAAACCCGGACCTCCCTATCACTGGCAAGCCACACCAAACGATCTTTACGATTAGATCGCATGTCCACCGTGGGTTATGTGTTGCGAGTTGTACAGGTTCTTTAATCATTAATTAATAAATTTAAAGTTCCACTAAACACCCGCAGAACGAAAGAATACAAGTGAGGTAGTGCGTTTGGTAATCATTTATATTATTGATCGTCAAAAATAAAAATACAAAATATTGTTGCTATTTGTACAGCTATACTGACAATTTACGAGCTTTAAGCCACGCCCTCTGCAAATGACGTAGTTCACATTTCTGAAAGCACGGGACTATAAACAAGAATATTGAAGCTCGTTAATAGCTCAGCGCAACGGTCATG
Organism: Timema bartmani; assembly: GCA_902151455.1. Classification (NCBI taxonomy): domain Eukaryota; kingdom Metazoa; phylum Arthropoda; class Insecta; order Phasmatodea; family Timematidae; genus Timema; species Timema bartmani. The sequence continues at coordinate 60,503 of CABFWB010002026.1, forward strand.
ACTCCCATAAATAAAGTTTAATATGTGGGGTTATTGCAACCCTGGCGAATATTGGGGTTTGCTCGTGAAAGTTCTCTGTGTACGATATATATTGCGACACAGGTTCTATGGGAATAAGCTAAGCTCTCCCTAGATTGCCTTTACGTTAAGTACGATAACCAAAACAATATAAAACATAAAATATGTATAACTATTTTGTGTGTGTATATGTTTTACATGACTATATTTATATCAAAACATTTTATTCAAACCAAAACAAATAATTGTACATTAATAATATTGAAATATGGCCACTTTCAAGTTTCTCGTGTGCAAAGGGTTATTTTTTGTGGAAACTTTGTGTAATATATTCAGGATTACTCTGTCGTCCTTTCTTGGTCCTCTTATTAAAAACCCTTGGAGGAAGAGAAGGGTGGAGGAACCACAAGAACAGGGTTGAACAAAGAGTACCGACACATCATGTCTTGAGGATGATGTTGAAGACTTATTACAGAACAACTTTGTGGGATTTGTTTTGTATCACAATCCCTCAGCCTTGTGACATTTGACAACGAGTTTTCAATAACAGGCGGAAATCTTGCAGGGAGACGCTCACAAAGCCAATAACTTAGCTTTACGTCGTAAGCGCTTGAGACTGGGTGTCATGCATCAGTTGAATACTGGGTAAAATACTTCGGTAAAACTGATGTACTTGTTTGGAATATAGCATGTTTATCCCTACATCTATCTTTTTATAAAGCGGCTTTAGGGGTTTCAGTTTTCAAATAGCGTCGAGTTTGGTTTCCAGCTTTTCACTTTCTCGTGGAAATAAATAATTTTAATCGTGAAAATTTCGACCTCAAGTTTTTTATTAATCTTATATTTTTATGTGTCTGCGAAACAGAAAAATATAAATATATAGTAGATATATCACCTTTATTAAATGATTAATCTTTTGTTTCTGAAAATAATTCTTTTGACGCAGATTTCACCATTTTCTATACTATTGAGCTGAAAGACAAACTAACTATATCGATCAGTTAATACCTACAGTTATCTACAGTTGAATATCAATCAATGATCGAAACTTGAAGTAATACAATGATTCCAGCCGTACATTACAGGGACTGAATGTTGAGTTTGGCAAGATATTATACATTTACAGCATTTAAAATACCACGTCTTAATATGTATGTTTACACTAATATTAAATGAATGAGAAAGGTAGAATGTAAATGAATTAATGTAAGAACATTATAGTGAAGGGATAACGTGAAAATATCTATGAAGAACCACAATCAGTTCACTTGGCTGGGATTTGAATATTTGTAAGTTTCCCATCACTGGAAAGTCAGACTATATTATTTACTCCAGGTACACACAGTGTGGTTTATCCTATTTGTATATCAACGTTAGACTCTTACTGTTTCCTGATAAAACCACTCAACCGATTATTCTGACATTTCGCATGGACATAGCTCAGATCTTTAACATATAGGCTACTTAAAACTAACGCCAGCAGCATTTTTTTTCAAAATGGTGGCTATAAAACACTACTTATCCACCTTTTAGCTCAGATTGTGCTTAACGGATTTTCTGTGGACCAGCTTTGAAACATATTTTATAAAGCACTTCTCGTACCAAAAATTGGTAGTTAGCTAGTAAAGTTGAAACTAATTATTTAAAGGGATGAATTTATAGAATCTAAGATTATACAATTATACATTAATCACTAATCCACATCGGTGGGCAGACGGAAAATGTCGGGCTTATCTTGTTCCTGGAGTGCTCTGCAGGATGTACAGAACATGATTCTCCTATCTCATAAATGTGGGTGCATTTCTCCTCTATGATGCCCTCCTATTTCCTAACCCCAGGGTTAGTAAAATTTGTTCAGTCCTGATGGTTGTGAGACGGGATGGACAAAGAACAACTACCCATCGCCTCACCACCAAGCTGTATCTGTTCACTCTCAAATAGCTGAGTTGATTATTAATGTACCGTTCAAGGAGGGCTTAACTCGGCTAAACATGGCGGGACAGAGTCTCAGACCACGTGATAAATGGTGCTCACTGAGGTCTGCTACTGTCAAGGGAGGTAACAGATGCTGCATTCTAAATCCCTCCAACTGTCTTGGTGGGGCCTTATCTACTCCACAATACCTGGACAATATTCACTGGTAGCTTTATTAATGTGAGCTCTACGCCACACTAAGCTCAACTACTTTAGTTATTTAATAACATTGGAAAATATATTTTCCTCTTACGTAATTGTATTTTAAAATATTTTTACAGTTCTTATAATAACTATTCAAAGTTGAGAAAATATTAATTGATTATTATTGATTAATTCATACTACAATAAACCCTTTACATTAACTTTTATTATAATCCTATATATTATTTCTGTTGTCAACTTCCTTTTTATCAACTAATACAAAGCCTGCAGCGATGAATAAGGCATCAGTGGATAGGATTTTTTACCGACCTCCGACATAGCATACTCAGTTTACGTTCAAACACATTGTTTTTGAAAATTTAAGTTAAAAAATCTAAATTCAAGATTGCATTCTGACATTAAATATTGTATTCAAAGAGGTATTGTAAATTGTAAATATATTCACATTTGCTATTTTGTATATTCACTTCGGTGAGTATTTAATTTCAACAAGACAAAATCTACTTTTATTTCGAGAGAGATTCAAACGGTGTGGTGATGATAGAATTTATTTTTTGTAGAGGTTTAGTGGAGTTTATTTAACTTCAGTACATTTTGAGCCAATTAAATGAACAAATTTATTCTTAAGGATAATTACTGGAATAAATCTAAGAAAAGATTTTTAAAATCACACAACTAAAAACGAGAGAAACTTGAAGTAATAAATTTTTACCATATAATTATTTTATTTAAGAACATACACTTATTAGTAAGGAGAAATGTACAATATATTATTATGAAAAATTAATCAATAATAATTATTGTTGAAGTAAATTTTAGTTGTGATTTAGTGAATTTTAAATTGTGATGAACAATAGTCTAAAAACATGAATAATTGAAAAATAGAACATATATTTAGGTTAAGTTGTCCCTGTTTGTTAACATAAACACACTAGAATTAATAATGTATGATGATAAAAGTGAGAGATTATCGTTTTACTAGATAATTAATTACCTCAACATCTGATAAGAAATGTTTTTGAATATTCAATCTTCAATTGATCAACAAAATTATCTTAGTTAATTTATTCATCTTTTATAATATATCTAAGAGGTGAAGATGAGGGTATAATTATAATTTATAGAATTCAATCAAAACAGAAGATATTTGATAGTAAATAAGTTAGTATTTGTTGTAATATGTATTATTAAATTAAAAATTTTTGTTTCGTATCTTTAATCCTTTGCTCCTATTTGAAGTCAGCGTTGGATGCTTCATGCTTAAGGACGTTGCTCCTATTTGAAGTCAGCGTTGGATGCTTCATGCTTAAGGACGTTGCTCCTATTTGAAGTCAGCGTTGGATGCTTCATGCTTAAGGACGACTGGCTTCACAAGTTCCAATGCATGATGAGCATCATCTTCAGTACTTATGTGTTCTTTTATGATAAATTATTAATTTTAATGTGCTTACTTTAACAAATAAGGACTATTTAACCTAATTATATATTTTATTTTTCACTTGTTATTGTATATTATTCATGTTCTTTGACTGTTGTTTATCGATCATTTAAAATTCATTAGGGCGTGAATAAATTTATTTCAACAATAAATTGATTAATTTCACAAAACATTATATTAAATGCCTTATCACCAGGTCCCGGATTTTAATGACCTAAAAATGATCAAAAGGTTATCTGTAAATTTACCTATGAATTCTATAAAATTAACTCAGAGTTGACAACAACAAAAATGAGCTAAGACTATGATAAAAGCTCGTAATGAAGGCACTACTAAGCCAAACATACACTATACAAATAGAAACTAGATCATATCTAGGCAATGACACGTCTAAACCCTTACATCCTCCCGAATATAACATCAATTGTATCAAATCTGCTGCTCCTACCAACGCAACCCTCCCTACATTAGTTGCAGTCTCATCAGGAATGTGTATTTTACAACCAAACAATCAAAGAGTAACAAAGTTCATGACCTGCATTATCTTCTCATTCAGACAAATCTTTGTTGGGAGCACTATGTTTGAGCCAGAATTCGTTTGTAAAATATTGATACTATTAAAAAATATTCTTATTCCAGGTAAATGCATTAAAATGACTCAAAAACTACTCAAACCAAGAAAATATGGCCTAAAATTCCCAAATGATAAATAGTGTTCAAAAAGATCTATAAAATATATATTTTTATAACCAGGAGATCTTGAACAGAAGGTATATATACATGAATACTGTCTGTGATGTACTAAAAAAATATGACATGTCATGAAAATCCTGGACCTGCTTATCACAAACCTCCTTCTCCCGGACCACCCGAAGTTATCGAACCTGCTTATTACACTCCCGTCGTCTTAAGACTGAAGAAGATGACGACGTTGGAAGTAATTTCAGCTGATGCTCCTTACTATCTTGAGAAGAGCTTATCACTGACGGGTGGCTCCACCCACCAACTATGTTGGGGATTAGTCTCCGGTCTCATTTCATGAAGCACTGCACTTCAATATCACAAGGGCATGAAGGGGAAACCAGAGAAAATGTGGGTCATTCCCTCGCAATATTGGACCTGAGATGTTTGTTTTGGTGGAGGGAGATTGTTTCAACGTTATAAACAGTGGCTTTACTTTCATTAGCTTTGTGTTTATTCTGAAGAGCTCGGCTGCAATTCACGGCTCTACTATTACTTAAGGCCCGTATTTATAACATGGTCCAGGGTCGACCATACGAAGAACAACCGATGCAGTTTTGTCCTATGATGTCCAACTAAATACTATTTGTTCAGCTCTATATTCTTACCCTAATTTTGGTATCCAGCCCTTTCTGAAAAACCTTATTTCATACCATCATCTTACGGCATAGTGGTACTTTGATAGGGTATTAGGCTTTTTAGAACGGTCATACAAATTACATTCTGGAAGGCCTTTTATCCTACCAAAATATTACAATACAGTAGGATTATGGTAAAAAAAGGCATTTCAGAAGGTACTTTCTACCCAAATCATAGTATAAAAGTGCTCCTTGAATTTATAATTTTTGAATATAATAAGATTTAATCTACATTATTTTATACCGAGGAATGGTTCTAGATAAAGTCAAATCGCAGGATGTACTGAGGCTCGTTTTTCCTAAATTGTTCTCCACTCTCCCATCCACACAAATGGACCGGCTCATTTTCCTACCATATAACTTCCAAGTGTGAGTCTTTTAGCCGGATGTTAAGTGAAGCTGAAACTATTCAAATAGTTGATACACGTGCAGTTTAGTTGGAACAAATCACTGGCCAAATGGTAGTTGATAATAATTATTGACAAGTTTGAATGATGCCGAAACTATATCAAACTTTGTCTCCACGAAAGCTCACATGAACAGTTGCTATGATATTTTGTTGCTTGACACATCTCAAATGGGAAATATAATTATTTATTTTGAATATGTGTACAAAGCTTTTTAGTATACATTTTTGACGGTAAACTTGTTTCTTAAAGATATTGTAATTATAATAAATAATCAGTCATCAGAAGTGAAAGCTTGTCCAAAGTCACAAGAGAATGATGTAAGTTTTAAATAAACTGAAAAAAAAAACGGGTACTTTCCCAGTGTAAGAAAATATAGGCTTCCCAGCGCACAGTTATTGATGCTTACAGATAAATAAAATACCTTTTAAAGTAGAAATATATCACAGAAAAAATGTCTAAAGAGGTTGATAAATGTATTCTTAATAAATAAATATAATTTTCCCAAATTTATAGAATCTCCAATAGAATATTAAGAAGACCGTCTTTGCCGTTTTTTGGTTGGATTCTCACAATTAATGAGAGGACATCTTGATTAGTTGTGGAAATATCTAGAAGTCTTGAGGAAATAATCTTTTAACGAGTGGTTAGAACGTCTAAGAAGTTGATCTTCTGATAGTATGAGGCCAAACTGTATTCCGTCTCCCGTTTTTTTTTTATCGTTTTTCCCATATTTGGTCGTAATATTTTGACCTACATTTCTTTAATGCTGGCCTCAGGAGAAGCGGGGGGTGAGGGGGTATAACAACCCCATGTTATGTCAAGTAGCTTGTCCACATTGAAACTCGCGAAAGAGTGGTCGATCGATATGCTCTGAGCTACTCTCATACGCCAAGCTGTCTGGGATGTTGAAGCAAGCCTTGGTCTATGTTGCACTGACTCTTTACTATACCATGTGAGAGACACTTCTATTAAGGAGCCTGTAGTCACCATCAATAGGAACTAAATTTAATATTCTACTTCTGATGTTCCTTAAGGTTTTGGTATTTATTTGTGAAAATATAAATTATGATTACTAAAATCTAGGCAAATAAATTAACATACCAATACCGTTAAATAAGGTGTAAGATTATTTCGTATAAGTAAACGATTAGATCTATTATACACGCTAATGAAGATATGAACATTTTATGAATTGCAGCCAATCAAGTAGGTGCAAGGACTGGCTTCTGGTAGGTGGAATCTAGGTCTTAGAGTCTATTACATATCTACTTTAATACATAAAATATCATGTAGGGGAGTAAGGGGCCATAGGTGAGATGGGACAAAAGTTGTTAGGAAATAATGAGCTAACCTTAAAGTTATTTTATATAATACGTTATTATTAATGTACTGAAACCAAAAATACCAACAAATAATATCAATTAAAAATATTCGTTGACACCTTTAGTTCATTGAATCGCATTGTATTGTTTATCATATTAAGGTACACATACCTGGCCCTACGCTAGTACCACATCCAACCACATTGCACTGTAGTCAATATGTTAGTGTGAGAATAAGACGGAAATCAATGTTAGTTCTTTATTAGTACCCAGGGGAGAATATTTCCGATGTTAACGTCCTTAAGACTCCGTTAGGGTAAGTTAAACTAAAGTGTTAACCTCAACACGGGATATCTCGCTTTAAAAGTTCTGGTTTTGGTTCTCTCTAGATTTGTTTTAACGAGAATTGTTCATCTCCTATCTCTCTCTAAGCTATTATGTAGGATCAAAGTGAATGAGGGGTTTCATATAACTAGTGGAGTTGGAGTAAATATGCAAGTACTCCTCTCTTTGCTATTGATATACTTTACTGATGTGTTTTTATTAAACTAAGGACTACATGGGTATATTCAGTAAAGCTTTATATTGGTGATATAAGAGTCCTGGCTTCGATTCCTGAGACCTGGATATTCTAGCTTGAGGATGTCAAGGGAAATGTGCAGAGGAATATCAGTGGACTGGCAGGGCTCTCCTTGTCGGCCATTGAAGTCCTTCCGGTTTGACGCGTTTTCCTGTTCATCTGAATAGACGAGAGGAAGTTTCACTCACACGTCATCAGATTGTAATCATCTATCTTACACATATTAGTATCTCATGTGTGGAGCTCAGCCAGTGTGTGATGCTTGATTGTACACATCTATCTTACACACATTAGTATCTCATAGTGTGGAGCTCAGCCAGTGTGTGATGCTTGCAACGCTTCCCTGTCAATCAAACACATTTAAGGTAGTGCTGTTGGTGTAGTCACATTCCCCTGCATATTGGTTATAGCAATGACTTGACTAGTGTTTTATCTGATAATTCTATTAAAAATGACCTTGTATTGAATTTGTATAGCCCTGGCAAGATTTTCTAATCATCTTAGATTAATTTAATTATCACGCTTTAATGTAGTATAACCCGAACGGGTAGTAAGACGCGGTGCTAATAATAATAATAATAATAATAATAATAATAATAATAATAAAAATTACCTTGTATTTAATTTTTATAGCCCTGTCATGATTTTCTAATCATCTTAGATTAATTTAATTATCACGCTTTAATGTAGGCAAATTTTGCCTTTAACTTCTTCCGCTTTCAAATGTATCATCAGCTGATACATCGGTATCTTCACAGTCCTGATGTTAGAATCATATCCAACATAGGAAACAATGACCATTTGTTTACAGGAATCTAACTCGGAGCCTCTGGTTTGGCTTAACCAATGCTTTACCAAGCTATCTCACTGGTACAATATTGGTTCTCACATTCAAATGGTCTCAGGAATGATTCCCGTGCTTGGATTAGCTAAATTAACTCATATTTATTTAACCGTTTTACTTATTTATGGTGATAATTTTACGAACTATGATACTTTAATATTATTGTTGATGCGCAATCAAGTCCCAAATAATAATTAGATCAATTCTACTCTCGGAAGGTTTTCGCCTCTGATCAAAGTTTTTTTGGTGTTTTAATCGTAACTTACCGTCACGGAAATAAGTATTTTATTACCAATGGAGAGGAGGAAGGTAGAATGTAAATGAATCAGCATTGAAGGATACAGGGAATGTATTTATAATAAAAGCTACTCCAGCTACACTAGTCCAGGATTGAAACCTCCCCCTTTTCATCGGCCAGACAAACTATATGAGCATGATATATAAACCGCGTGTCCACTAATGTGACAGGCTACGGCTATTGTTTGTATAGTATCAGTTATATCGTCGAGTATACAGCACGATAGAATATAAGTGTAGTAGCTTCTTACTGGTGGATGTTGATAGAGCTGAACTTTAGTAACAAACCATTACAGTTTGTTATATTCATGATAAGCTGCCTTAGTGCATATTTCAAAAGGAACATGAATCCACACATGTTGAGAAGTCCCACAATCCTCTCGTCCAAGGAAGGACCATCTGTCTATAATAAACGGGCTGCGGAGGAAGAAGTCCCACAATCCTCTCGTCCAAAGAAGGACCATCTGTCTATAATAAACGGGCTGCGGAGGAAGTTAAGTTTTCCAGGATCAAGTTACTCCCAAAGCTTTCCTTTGTTTTATTTCCCTGCGCTAGACATTTCACCTTCCTCCTTTTGGTCCCATCGAGCGCTAAATCTCGTACAAGCCCCCCATTTGAAACCCCCCCTCTCCAACCTCCTGATCCTAAGCCTCCCTGGAGCGATGCTCCCCAGAATATCGAGATGTGCTGGGGTGAGGGGTGAAGGGGGCATTCCTCTCGCTGACCGCATCAATCATCCCGTGACGTGGCTTGTTCCTGTACCAGGGATTTAAATCCGTCCCTTTCTAGCCACAGCCTTGCATACTCAATGGTCGCACGTAACTAGGACATCAAATAAATGTCTGCAATGTTCCTCCCTCGATGGAGTTTCTGGCGAAACGAAACAAGACAATGGCGATGGAGTAGATAAGGGTGGTTGGTCACATGACCCTTTCTACCCCGCCTGGCCGATACGAATATAGCGCGTGCCTCGATAGTTGGTCGGCTGGACGGTTCTCGTCTTGTGGCGGAAATGTAACAAGAGGTATGTGCTGTTACTTTAGTCCGATGAGATGATGATGATGATTATATATTGCCAACTTAATTATAACTAACCAGACTAACATTTCACACTTGGTAAACGTGGTAATTGCTGTATCTTAAATACAGACAGTCCAATGTAATCCAACATATGTTTCGGCCTTTCAAAACTAAATAAGAACATATGAAAAGCTCACTAATAGGACTAACATAGATTGAGAGATTGTATAATGATGAATATTCTCAAAAGACAAACTAGTATATTTATTATTGGTCCAGTGGCAGCAGTGCAGTGTGTTGGTTTATTTTACTTGCTCCTATCTCAATTTATTAAACCTTTTCCCATAGTATTGTGATCAAAGAGAATTAAATAAATTCTAAGAAAATTATTTACTAAAATATAAATACAAGTTAGTTAAAGATTAGAAAAGGTGTATTTTAATAAACCATAAACTTTAATGTAAAACGTTACATAAGACACATATCGGTGGGGACGCGGACTAAACCTCAATCTCGTCTAGTCTAGTTGTCTGGTAATCTCGGGTCGGGGTTCAGATCTCAACTAAATGTACGGGTCTCGTTCTAAATTGCTTAACAGTCCTCATCCACACAAATGTGTGTACATTTGTTCTAAATATTATCTTATTCATAGCTAATAAGTGAGGATATCCCGCACGAGTAATAAGACATGTCAGAAATAAATAAAGAACTGTAGCTATGATTTAACCAAAATAATACATCTGCATAGCAACATTAAAACAACTATAGTTCAAGATAAATACTAGTAGGCATACAATAGTTTATATTGGAGGAACATTAAAGGCTGCTCATTAATAAAAACAACTTATGTTACATTATTCAAGAAACATCTAGAGGCTAGTTTTGTTTGAATCACATATTCAAGAGAATATTTAAATAAACGGACAAAAATAAATATTAACACTATTGTAAATAAATCATTCTAGAAGTTGGCATTATAATGAATACATTTTAGAGGAGATAAACATAATTTTATGGTATCAACTACTACTTAAAACTTGTCAGACATTTGATAGAAAGTTGTGTTGAAGTTCGTATCATTTTATTTATTAAGAACTCATGTCTGGCATTACTGGTAAGTCCAGTAAGTAGAATATCTATTTGGGTATTGAGTTAAAAGTTTCAAGTTCAATTCACGGAGAAGATGAAATATTTATCATCCGCTAAACTTATACTTCCCCTTTCCCCGTAATAAATTTAAAGCAGGTAAACTAGATGTTCTATATATTATGAATTTATGTTTTTTGTAAATCGTAATGGATTAAGTTAAATTAAAACGGGTACGTTATATACTTACCTTTTTCCTGAAAAACTGGCAGTTATTAAGTCTTCCAATTTTTATCAAGATGGACAATATTTAGAACGGTGTTTCACGTAAGGAGGCCATTGTCTTCGTTGTGTTCAAGCTAGCGCCCCTAAAAGCAATCTGGAGAACTAGTGTGTGAGAGAGAAGATATAGACTAGACAAGAGAGAGGGAAGCTTGTTGACATTTAAACACATTGAGGTTCTCTTTATCTTGGCTTCACTTAAATGATGTCATAAATTCACAGTTGTGAATATTACCACAAGAGTAAATATTTTCAAAATTTTATTAAATTTGAACGTTAATGTGTCAGCAGTTAGGCCTGGATCCCAACCAGGAATGAGAATGTTTGTGGGAGCTCTCAACAGTTAGCCCTGAGAATGTTTGTGGGAAGAGCTCTCAGATAATAACTGTATTGTAAAGAACTTTATTTTTCAATAATTTTCTCCAAGATTTTTTTTACCATAATACTAACTCAATGGGTGAGATGTCTATATTTTTATCCGAAATGTGTCCCTACACATTTCAAGCCACCCAAGAACACTTTTCACTCTAAATTATTCTACAAATTCTGAACTGCTAGCATCAAAGCTATTTTAGTACATAGTTAAATGCTATTAATACGTTTATATTTTGAATTATTTCACTTTTGTCAACTTTCGTCGTCATGACTTCAAACTTCGTTAAACTCATAGTAATTTACTCTCAAGGTGTCAATAATATATAAAAAAATTAGTTTCAAGCTTTTACTTGAAATAATTAGGAGTATTACTAATTACTTGAAAACCAAAACTGTTTGTATTTACTAGCATTTAGTATTTTTAAAGAAGTTTCTCTTAACATTGATAAGTGAAAATTGTTCCCAGATAGTATATTTTAAAAAATGGACCTATATTTATATTTTGACATTTCATGTATATTTATGGTACTTGAGAACTGTATTTATGGTACTTGAGAACTGTATTTATGGTACTTTAGAACTGTATTTATGGTACTTGAGAACTGTATTTATGGGAGCTCCACATGCAGGTGTTGTTGTTTAACCTGAGAATACATGAATGATCCAACAAATTATATAAAATATTCTTTTCATCCCTCCACCTCAAGATAATGTTACCTTATATTTATTTATAAAAATGTGAGAGTCATGGGATATTTTTTAATACTTTGTGTAAAAACTATATTTATATCACAATGTAAACTTGCATTTTATTGTTCGCTATTTTAGAGGTAAGACACGTAGATCACTTTTTAAATGCGAAGTGTAGTCGAAAAGATGCTTGAAAAATGCTGACCACAGTAGTAGAATAAGTTGAAGGTCTAATTTTGGTTGTTGTCACAGATACTGGATAATTTAAATATAAAAAATAGTAAGTGTATCTGGGTGAATAGAAAGGCTCGATAAAATATCTATTCCTGTGTATTATTTTACGCTGACACTTCTGAATATATCTATGCTTACGTCATAGATGTCCTTTAATCACTATTGTGGGTTACAATATTGTCTAGTAGATGTTTTATTAATGTACATGTTAAATATTTAATATTGAATGCTCATAATATTAGAAAGTACACAGTGCCAGCCCATAATCGAACCTAACTGACTGAGCAACCACCATCTGTGGTCGAAGATAGTGCTAACTTATGTCAAAATAAGGTGTCATGTTGTCAGCACAACGAACCTTCTGGCCGTTAATATCAGTTCCAATTTATTCCTTCAGAATGTTTCAAAGTTGCTAAAGTTTTGGTTATTAATCAAAGTGAAGGAGATTTGACCTTTGACCTCGACATTTCGAAGCTTAGTACAATCGTATAAATTAACGCTCGGTTAAGTTATTTGTACTTGATCCTGTATAGGTATATGGCTTTTGGAACCCCTGAGGTTAACAAGAGGTCAGGGGTTCAAACCCCTTCCAGGTGAACTGAGTGTTTTTACTAAATGGATGGAACTTCTTCTGTTGTACTATTTATATTTTAGAATAACGGGTGGTCTGTCTCATGAGCGAGTGAAGCAGTGAACATTGGTCGCGGCTGGTATTGATGATGGCAAGTGATATAAGGAGGGGTTGGAGGTTAGTCCATCTTCGTACGCACATAAAACACTGCTCTTGAAGTGTCATTCTCGTCTTGCATTTGAAGTTGAGTAATGGGAGCGAAGCCGCGGGCAAATTATAGTTTCATAAATAAAAGTAATAATTAAAAGTGAGTAAATAAAATGTAAATATAAGTGTATTTACTTTTTACTCAAATCTAATGAATATCCGTGAATATTTTATGTAGGGCCCTACTTAAATTTACTGTGTATTTCTATTTCTATAAATTAAATTAAATTTTATTTGTGTAATTTATTTCCATAAAACCTAATAGTATGTAATTAATTTATAGCATTTTTCGTTAGTAAATATTTACAATTATAATTTAATTTAAGTAAATGCAAGGGAATTTATTTTAAGAGTGTAAATTAAAGAATTTTCCACGCATCTTTTAATATCGTATCCTCAAACTTACTTATCTGTGGAATTCCACTTGGATCGTTTAGAAATTTAGCTAATTGGCTTTAATTAAAACGGCTGTGTGAATAATTGCAAGAACGTGTGGCAAGCTTCATAAATAACAGAAACAGTAAACAAGCTTCTCATTTTCAAGGGAAGGCTGAATTCTTGGACGATGTTAATATTTGTTTTAAACGAAATATGTTATTTATAATTTTAAAAGTACTTCAAAACATTATTTTAGAAAACTACACATTGAAGCTGTTAATGTTTTGAATATATCACTCCTCTACGTCTTGTTACTATTTATTTATATAGTCATGTATGTTAGTGCGCTAATGTGATATAAATGAGGCAGCTAAGCTAGAATCTAAAGGTAATGTACCCAGGTTTGTATGTAAGTAAAGTGGAAAACCATTTAGGAAAAAACGTTGAACCTTCTATCATAAGTTCAGTAAACCAACAAATTTGAGCATGAAATTTAGACCACGTGATCATCCTTGTGGGTTTCTCCATATTAAATACTAAACTGTTAGCATATAAATTATTATTTTTAGAAAGAAAATTTATTTTACTTCTAGGTTTAGTGCCAATAAAATGTCTAAATGATAGAGTAACTCCTATAGATATAATATTGTAACGTGATATAAATACGTACATATATACCTAATCACACCCTTTCCTTACGGGGTAGGCAAGAAATTGTGCATCTAGCTCAAAAAAACAACTCTGTACTTAATCCATCCTCACTAACTTTCTCCACACTTCCCTTCCTTTCTATCCACACACTCTACCTTCATATATTTTCTTCTTCACTCGAGATACAATCATCCTCTCAACATTCCCAAACAAAAATAACACGCTTCTTACACATTTACTTATTGTATTCGATCACAACCCCCACTCCTTCAGCACCCATTCATTACTGACCCTGCCCATACGAGTTTTTCCACATACATTTATTAGATATCTCATTACAACTACATTCACTGTGATCTTGTGTTTCTCCTGACAAACCCACGATTCACACCCATAAAACAATAGTTGGTGTTAACACACTTTTATATACTTCCATCTTTACCTGTTTCGATACTACTTCATTCTTTGCAATAGTCCAGATACATTCAACTACTCCCCAATATGTATTCACCCGTCTGTCGATTTCAGCATTTATCCTTCCATTATTCCTAAAAAAAATCTCATCATATCTCTCTCTCCACGCAAATGTGGGTAGACTTCCTTTAAATTCTACCTTCCTTATCCATAGCCCTAGAATGCCGGTGATGTGTGTTAAGGTATTATTTCTTAAATTTTTTCTCACTTTCCCATAACGTTAAATTGGGCTCTCTTACTCCAAATTCTGTTACGTCACGAGGGCCAATAGGCAAAAAGGTCAGAGTTGAGCTCCATCATGGCCATAGCTCAATTCCGTCACCATCACCAGCAATCACCATAGCTCAGTTCCGTCACCATCACCAGCAATCACCATAGCTCAGTTCCGTCACCATCACCAGCAATCACCATAGCTCAGTTCCGTCACCATCACCAGCAATCACCATAGCTCAGTTCCGTCACCATCACCAGCAATCACCATAGCTCAGTTCCGTCACCATCACCAGCAATCACCATAGCTCAGTTCCGTCACCATCACCAGCAATCACCATAGCTCAGTTCCGTCACCATCACCAGCAATCACCATAGCTCAGTTCCGTCACCATCACCAGCAATCACCATAGCTCAGTTCCGTCACCATCACCAGCAATCACCATAGCTCAGTTCCGTCACCATCACCAGCAATCACCATAGCTCAGTTCCGTCACCATCACCAGCAATCACCATAGCTCAGTTCCGTCACCATCACCAGCAATCACCATAGCTCAGTTCCGTCACCATCACCAGCAATCACCATAGCTCAGTTCCGTCACCATCACCAGCAATCACCATAGCTCAGTTCCGTCACCATCACCAGCAATCACCATAGCTCAGTTCCGTCACCATCACCAGCAATCACCATAGCTCAGTTCCGTCACCATCACCAGCAATCACCATAGCTCAGTTCCGTCACCATCACCAGCAATCACCATAGCTCAGTTCCGTCACCATCACCAGCAATCACCATAGCTCAGTTCCGTCACCATCACCAGCAATCACCATAGCTCAGTTCCGTCACCATCACCAGCAATCACCATAGCTCAGTTCCGTCACCATCACCAGCAATCAGCATACAAACTCCATCGTGGAGATACTGGATAATACCCATTGTGTAAATGGCAGTGCATAGCGCTACATGAACAATATTTCTTAGCATGGAAGAGGTTGAATTTGAACATCAGTTCAAAGTACTCGTCTCTCGGAATTTTTTCTGAAACTAAAAAATATATCTATTCTGGATTCATGCGAACTGTCTGTTTCATAACATTCCGTGAAACGTGTATTTTGAAGTTAAAACTAGTATTAATTTTTATACAAGTTTGTTGCTGAATGTTGATCTATTTTACAAACACATATATTAGGACGAGGATGATATAACGAAGCCGAGAGCTGTGAGTGAAATTATTGACAGAAATTTGTTGATGTTTGACAATCTGATGACTTATCAGTCCAGGTGTGAAGAATAATCAACCTAATTTTTGGTCAAACAATCCCAGAATTGTTGATACTTGGCGTTGTGTTGAGATTCATCATCTCTAAGAAAAGCAGTCGATGGAACGGTAATATCTTCCATAGCTCCCCGCTTGCAAACATTACTTAAGGCCTCTCTTTATGCTCTTTACTTGCATTCGTCATTATTATTACCAACATTTAACTTCACAATGTTTGGTATAGGCCTACAACTTGGACCTACTTCTTGATTCACTGCCAAGTGACGCTCTCATGTTTGGAAGAATGAGACCGCGCAATAATTAAATACATTGACGATACACAGTTTCTTGCTCTTCTCACTGTTAATGACGTCACGATAGCCACTGACCTCATTTGATTTCTCCTGATCATATTGGGCCATAGCCACAGACAAAGAACAAATAGACACACAAACATGGAGATTGAACTCGTGTATGCTTCTTGACAGGTCAAACACCACGTGACGGAACTCGTGTATGTTTCTTGACAGGTCAAACACCACGTGACAGAACTCGTGTATGTTTCTTGACAGGTCAAACACCACGTGACAGAACTCGTATATGTTTCCTGACAGGTCAAACACCACGTGACAGAACTCGTATATGCTTCCTGACAGGTCAAACACCACGTGGCAGAACTCGTATATGTTTCCTGACAGGTCAAACACCACGTGGCAGAACTCGTGTATGTTTCCTGACAGGTCAAACACCACGTGGCAGAACTCGTGTATGTTTCCTGACAGGTCAAACACCACGTGACAGAACTCGTGTATGCTTCTTGACAGGTAAAACACCACGTGACAGAACTCATGTATGCTTCTTGACAGGTCAAACACCACGTGACAGAGCTCGTGTATGCTTCCTGACAGGTCAAACACCACGTGACAGAACTCGTGTATGCTTCTTGACAGTTCAAACACCACGTGGCAGAACTCGTGTATGTTTCCTGACAGGTCAAACACCACGTGACAGAACTCGTATATGCTTCTTGACAGGTCAAACACCACGTGGCAGAACTCGTGTATGCTTCTTGACAGGTCAAACACCACGTGACAGAACTCGTATATGCTTCTTGACAGTTCAAACACCACGTGATGGAACTCGTATATGCCCCTAAATTATATTTTACTCGTCCCTACACCAATAACTTAATTAAATGCAGATATCCCGGAAGGCAAATAATACTGGGGCGAAACACAAACAACAAGAAACGCATCAATAAAAGTAATGAAAGCTGTATTATTATTATTATTATTATTATTATTATTATTATTATTATTATTATTATTATTAAATTTAAAGCCTCACGTGTGGTGAATGAATTGTTGAATATAGCCGAGCATAAGTTATATTGTTTTTACAGATATCTATGTTTAACACTCTCAATGCCAAAACCAGAAGTATACTAGACTATTTAGTTGAAAGAAACACCACTCCCCGTGTTATCGGATGTAGTTGTTCAAACGGAGGTAAGTGAACATCTTGTTTGACAAGAACACACAGTGTGATCCATACTCAACCACTAGAAACATGATACCATCAAGTAGTCAGTCAGCTCGTTATTGTGCGGATAGAGGAACAACCAGGTCACCGATGTGAATTGGAACGTGTATTAGTGGCCACACTGTATCCGCATACCTCACTCTGTTCCCCTCACTCACCCACTTTAACTTCCCTCAGCGCTCTCGGAGGATGGGAACAGAGATTATAATTTAAATACCGCAACTCTGGATACAATTTAATTTCCCACCCGCGTGCTCGGCCTGCCTGATTCTATTCACCTTCACCTCCGATTATCTTCTCTCCTTTTTTTCTCTAATCTGACCCTCCTTTAAAACCTCTGCCTAGCAAAACATGGACATTAAAATGACCGACTTTTCTCCCGTGACCAAAAGTGTTATTTCTTTCCCCGACCATAAAACGTTTATTAACATTTGACCTTTAATACGTCTCTTAGGGAAATATTACACTGTCGTATTATTTTATCAAATAAATACATTTATTTCTTAAAACATATATATTATCACAGTGTCTTACTACCTGTTCAGGCTATACGCATATATGATAATTACTATTGAAACATTTTAGCGGTAATCTACCCACATTTGCATGGAGAGCGAGTGGGAAACAATTTAGGAAAAATCACCTTCAATAGACCCGAAAAAGATTCGAACCGATCTCTTTATCATCATTAGGCCAGTTTAACATGAGAGTGACGCCTTAGACCGTTCGGTCACTGACACGGGTGATGTATATTTGATGAAAGATGTGTTACATTACATTCCCTTTTTTTAAAGTTTGTAAAATATACGTGGGGTAATATTAATGGGTAATTATTGACTACTATTAGAACTTGGAAATAATGATCCAGAGTTTATCAGAAATATGAATGAATGGACCAAGATGCTCTTAGTAAATTTTATCACCAAAGTGTCTCCAATGATTAAAAGGGAAAATAAACACTTTAGAAATTGAAATATAAGTGTCAAGTTTGTGTCACTATGTGAAAATATTATGTTCATTCCGTGCGCTTAAATTCCTAATCTCTTATCATGTTTAATACTTCTACATTTTATTTGATAAAGCCTTAGTATATGTATATAATGCAGATATTTTATTAAATGTATGTAAATTATGTTATTTTATAAAAATATATCAAATCATTTTAATAAAAAGAATGTTCTAATGTTGCGCTTCAACCCTTCCACTATTCCTATTTCTATGTACATCTGTACGTTTCGTTCTGAATTGGTCAGCACACAGCGGTTATATTAAACTTGTCATCAAGGACATACCAGTAGCAAGGCCAGTCTACCAGGTTCGTCGAATTCAATTTAAATGCCAGAGGGAATGTGTACAATCAAAATAAACATTGCCCTTTAGTTCTGGCTACGTTCTTGTTTAACGCACGTTTTTTTATTTTGTTTGTTTTATTGGTTTGTAGCAATCAAACTGGAACTGAAATGAACTAAAAATGAGCAGACATCCTGATGAAAATAATAGGAAGCAAAGCAGCATAAATAGCTCGAACAACTTTGGCTTTGAATGAGTTGCTGACCTGAAATAAACAGTGCAAGCCCAACTCAGGACAAGCGTGGTGGAGGGAGGAGACTCAGGACAGCGTGGTGGAGGGAGGAGACTCAGGACAGAGCGTGGTGGAGGGAGGACAAAGCGTGGTGGAGGGAGGACAGAGCGTGGTGGAGGGAGGAGTCTGAGTCTGACAGAGTAAAGTGTATGATCAAGACAAGAGTTATTCTATGGTGTAGAGATTGTGAGAGTAGGATAATACATCCTTAATGCACCCAGCCGAGATTCTAACCTCAACCTCCTTGTCAGAATCAATCCGTGTTCTTACGACCTTGCACCACGTGACCACTGGCCTTCATACCTAGGGAATTAAATAAAAGCATAATTATTGAGTTTTCTCTCCGTGTTGATTGTGATATCTACTCGAATAACGTTATTCAAAGAAATAGCCGAAAAATACTGTTTTATCAACAAATCTGGGAGGACCCAAAGTGAGTTACGACTGTGGAAAGTTTGACTGTGCACAAGTTAGCTCCTCTTTTTTTTACTCCTTCTCACAGCCACCCAAACAACGGGAAAGTGAAGCGAAGAAGAAGGGAGTCTTCAATTAAAGTTTTCTGCGGTCAGAGCCAGAGGTGCCCGGGGTCTTCGCGAAACATTCCTTAATTCTCAACTTGGAGTTGGCGGAGTCCCCAAAAGAGGTTCCTCCCCGGGGGGATATCTTCTCACACCAATGTTATCTCAGACCAATGTTATCTCAGACCAATGTTATCTCAGACCAATGTTATCCCTTCTTTTGTTTTATAATCTAGAAAACAAATGGCTATCAACTATGTTGGTTTCCTTGCACTGTTCTCATATTTACACTATTGGATGAGGAAGTTAGAATTTTAGATTAAATATACCAGTATTTTCGTGGAAAGAGATTGGAGAACCATTTAGGAAAATCATCGTCATTATAATAGACCGGTATTCGATCCCCGACCTTGCAGTAGCCGGTAAAACAGATACCTAAGTCGCGTTACCACAATTACGTGATCAATTTATTAATATTCTTTACTTGTTGATTTCAAAATAACCATTGATAAAAAACGTATAGCTTAAAACATCCCCGCATCAGTTAGTACGCATCTAATATGGCTTGGCAATAACGGATAGGTCAGGGTTTAGATTACAACCAGGATAGTCGGTAAAGGACCATGCACTAAATACAGATACCCTCGTGAATAAAACGGAGAAAGTGACACGACCAGCGGAGTGATTCACTTACTGTATTGTGTGACGTAGGAACTATATTCAGGTATAGTTAGTGGTGAGATAACATTCCACAGTTACGTTAGAGGGATGTGAGCAGTGGCGACTTCGCATCAAGGACATGACCTCTGATGAGATTATCCTGGGAGTCTGTTGCTTACTAATGACTGTCATCAACCAACCATAGACGACAACTTGTTCCAATACACCGTCTACAATTGTAATTAAAGTTTAAGTTTGATACTAAATAGGAAGAAACTTTCAATAGTACAGTCTTGTCAAGCCTGGTTTCAACATTTGGCCTCCTCTCTTACTCTGGAAGAATACCTTGAAGAGTACCTGGCTACTTTCCTTGCTTACCTTGAACGGGACCACTATGACGTAGCTTAGAGGACTACCTTGAACGGCTCCACTATGACGTAGCTTAGAGGACTACCTTGAACGGGACCACTATGACGTAGCTTAGAGGACTACCTTGAACGGCTCCACTATGACGTAGCTTAGAGGACTACCTTGAACGGGACCACTATGACGTAGCTTAGAGGACTACCTTGAACGGCTCCACTATGACGTAGCTTAGAGGACTACCTTGAACGGCTCCACTATGACGTAGCTTAGAGGACTACCTTGAACGGCTCCACTATGACGTAGCTTAGAGGACTACCTTGAACGGGACCACTATGACGTAGCTTAGAGGACTACCTTGAACGGGACCACTATGACGTAGCTTAGAGGACAGGGCCATAGTGGAGCTAGTCGAGGTTTATCGTTCAGGGTAGACGGGCTGTAACTACATCCTGAAAAAAAATCAGTCATTTTGGAACGTTTTAGTGAATGGGATCATGGGATAAATTAAAAGTGCACATAATTATTGAAAATTAAATAGAAATCTCCAACTGTGGTTCTTATAAAGATAGTCATGATTAAAATACTGTTTATAGTGTATTTTCTATTAATTTACACAATCACTCAATCAGAAAATCATCTGAAAGGACTTTTGTTTTAATTACTGAAACAACTTTCATATATTCATAGATCAAGTCATGTGATACGCAGCTGCCACTTTTCTTATGTAGCACAAATACCTACAAAATAATACTATGTTGACCGAAAAAAAATATTGTTTGTAATTTTAAAACTATTATTTTGAGAGTTCTAATATCCTTCAGCTACTCGTTCTTCTGTTTGTTCAGTCAGCAGATTCAATAATGATAGTCAACGAGGATGTTATTTATATTTGTAAAACATTTGGCTGTTGTATTCCGTGATATGAATTGGTTTGGAAATTATTGAAAGCATAATATATTAATAAACTTGTAGTATGTATAGAAATAATATTTTCATTAATTAACTAACTGTAAGTACCGGTTTTTGTCAGGGTAGAGAATGAATTCCACTGATTTAAACATTACATGCTGATAGTGATAATACTTGATACCTTCATCACATCGCAAACCAGTGATCACGTGATTTACTTCTTCATGTAACATTGGGTTACAATAGGACTCACCCCCATTCAAACCTTCACACATAACTCGCCTCTTGATTCATACTACCCGCTCCAAATAATATTCTCTAAATAATCTAATCCCTACAATAGTACACTTCTCTATTGTAGTTCTCGTAAATTGATACAATGTAATAGACAATTCTAATCATATCAACAAAATAGAATGGTAGAATACTCTGTTTCTATACTCACCAAATCTTTCTTGTGGTTAGAGCAACCACCTAGACGAGCAACACCGGGTAGAAGCCGAGTATGGGGATTTGACTACGCGAGCCACAAGATTTCTACAGTCAAAGTCCACACCAACTAGATCAAATTAACACTGAAGGAGACCAGGCCGAACTAACATTGTCCAGTGGAATACTACCCACCTGCCCTCTGATGGCAGAAACATGTACTACGGAAACAACATCCGATGGCAGAAGGACTGTTCCTGAAGACGGATGGGGCAGCAACATAACAAAGCTACGTGACGTTCCATTTCTTCTAGAACAACGCCACCGATAATATTGTTCTTTCCCCCACCTAGCTTTCCGGCTTTGAAAAACCCCTATTTAAAGTGATGAACACGTATTGTAAAGATGACTATTCAATCGACACTGATGGAGGAACATAGTCCTAGGAGCAGGACTATGTCAGGATAAACCTTGATAAACTACGGACGTGAACTATGGCTACGTATTTATTGAACTCTAAAATTAAAACTTTAACTTTTTGAGTAAGCCATGTTTGGCGTTGTGATTTTTCTGCACAATAATTTTCAATACCAGAACTTGAAACTTTGAAATGAGACTCTATTTTTGTGTCTGTCGCCACTTGGGCGCTAGAGTCAGCTGTTCTTCTTGATCTTTTAGATAACCAACTATTAGATAATTTTGTGTTGGAAACGTTTATAAATATTTAATTTTGAAATAGTGTTGCTAATTATTGTTTTGATTTCTTTTGTTATGATGAAAATATATTAAATTTAACTTTGTAACGTACATTTTTTACAGATAAAATAAAATTAGTAATTAATTTTATAGTAGAACATTGTTCAAATGTTTTCGCTAGGCTTTGTTTATAATAGTTTATTTACTTTGAGTTCGCAAGTAAATGTAAGTTTCTAAACTTTGAGTCTAGGTCAGATAGCCCCGAGGGAGTTTGACTAAAGTCTGTTAGCCAAACTCTCGCGTATTTTAAAATATACTTCATATTTATTATTAGATTTGTTGAAGTCTGCTTTAGTTGTAATAAATCAGAAGCCTTTGGAACAATGTAATAAGGCCCATAAGGCCCTTATATAAACTTTACAAATTTATTAATGTATTCGTATCAACACTATGGGTTGTTTGTCTCTTCAAGACTAGCCCATCTGATTGTTAGAGATGCCAAGTATGAGGGAAGTTTCTCTCTAGTTAACTGCGTGAAATAACTGTTTATTTCTATTGTGATTTTCCACAGAACTCAGTACGATCATTGAGACCATGTAAAGAACTCTGCTTTGTTTTTGCTTTGAATAAACCGTCTATAGTATTGTTATTTGATCTTGCATTTAATTTCCCTTTTTGTATGTATGTAGCTTCCAACCCTCCCCCTTCCTTTAAGTTATTTGTGTTCGTAAGGAAAGGTTGGAGAGAGGGATGTAACATTCAGGCTCGTAATATAATATGTAAAAGTTAAAACAACAACCAGATTTACTACTTCAGTCTTTCCATAGTAAGGAGTAAATGGAGATTAAAAACATGTAGGGAAAGGCAGACCAGGTGATGGTGACACCATTGCTGTATTTAGATTTAAATTTAAAATTATTCAATATGCATAAACTTCCTACAGAGCTAATTTGTTCAAGGAATTTAGAAGAATAGTGAACTTTTAACTATTAAAAGAAAATAAAGATGTCTACTGACAGTTATGTATGCCAAAGTCATTTGGAAAAATTCAAACATTAAAAACCGAATCACAATTATTTACATAATATCACTTTTAAAATAAGGGATTACTTTTTTACTTTTTAAATATATGAAACTTAAATTAACTATGTAGAGCTATGAAATGAAAAATAATAAAATAGAAAACTTTATAATTATTTACTTTCAAATACAAGCTTTGAATAATATTTTAATTTAGACGTCAAAAGATAGCATCCAATATAAATTATGATTAATATTTAGTTATACCGGAAAAGTTATATAAATTTGCTGAAAATACTAAAAATTGGTTACAAACTTCTAATAAAAATATGTCGTGGTTTTTTATTAAACTACAATCATTTATTCTAGTCAACATAATTATACTCAATCTTTAGAAGACTTTTTGGTAGTTTTAGTGTACTACGTATATCTAAAATAGTTGTGTATCAAATGTGACTTTATTTGCATTACTTAACAATTTCATAAAGATAAATAAAAATAATGTTTTCCCAATTGCTTACACAACTTTTTTTTAGCTTTGAAGATCACGTTGGAGAACAGTATTCGAGAAATAAAAAACTCCAAATAAATTCTAAACTCAACTTCTTCAGTTTTATGATAAATGTTGACGTTAAAAATGAATGTCACTTTGAGATCTCATGTTTGAAAAAAAAAAGTAATGGATACAAAAAGTACACAAACAGAAAACAAGACAAATTCTAAATGTTTGCATAAATAACGAAAAAAGTAGGTACATTTAGCTTTATGGATAAAATAAAAAACTAATACAAACGTATACCCCATTGCCAATATTATAATTATAGATATTTTTATTTCATAAAACGTAGACTTAGTTTATACTATGAGGGTATTTTAAATGGGGTATCAATCTGTTAGAATTAATAACATTTGAGAAAACGTAGCTGATATTAATAATAAATGAATTGATAAGTATTAAAGTACTAATATAACTTGGTAAAAAAAACTGTTGGAAACACTTTAAACTTCTTTAAAAAGCTGATATCTACTTTTGATTGATATAATCGATGAAAACCGTAGTGAAAAAATGTATATTTCTCTTGCGCACCAATAAATTTGGATAGTCACATGTAATTTTGTTTCAGATAGTTAAACAGTTATAGTTTTAATGATTTCTCCTTTTATTAATGTGGATCAAGAAAAATAAATTGATGTTTTTACTTTAAAAATATTATTTAACTACATCTGTCATAATTATTTGAAAATTATGCTGACATTTTTAAAATTACTACTCGATAGCGATACGAACAAAACTGTATGCATTAAGCCCTTTGTTTGTACAATAATATATTTCCCTTTTTCGTTTGAGCACTGGAATATACAGTTCATAATTTGATCGTGATACCAACTCACCAAAGCGCTAATCACTGATATTTTACATAGTAAACTTTAACTATTTATACTTTTGTAAAATATAAGTTTTACTGAAATAAAGAAGGAACGCTTTGTATTAAAAGATATTTTGTATCTCTCTTCAAATAAATATACATCCATAAATGACGTGACTGTATGTACCGATAAATGAATGGTTTTTGTAACAGCGCGCGTTTTATTAAATCCTGTGCCCATGTTACTTTTACACGGACATGCGTTCTAGTAATATTACATTTCAAGTAGTTTTATTTCATGTGTGTATTTCACTATACTTGGAATTACAAATTATTTATTTAAACACGAACATATAAAATATTAACGCTTAAATACAAACGATAGAAGAAAAAAAAGATTGTGTGTATTAGATAAGATGGGAAAAGTACAATTTTACCTCAAATTGAGTCAGTGCTGTCATCTGTTAAACAATCATGAGACTTTATAATGAACTTTAGACTGTGGTTAAAACAGGTCTCTGTCAAAATAAAACTACTGTATTTAAAGGAAAGTATTTGCTGGGTCTTTACGGGGCTTGAGATATAAACATTGTTCTGGAAAATGTGTGTGATGACACTTTCCCCCTATTTCCCTTGTATCCTTCATATCTGTAATAAAACAGGGGACGTAACTAATAATGTATTCTATCAATCACGTTTAGCCTTTTCAAACAATAAGAGCGGAAAACAAGCCTGTTGGAATGAGAGCGATCATAAATACTTTATAAAGTCATGATAAAATATTATTAAGGCATTTTACTTATGTTTGAGATTGTGGTCGTGAGGTCTAGGGTGCCAGGTTCTAAATACACTGGATTGTCAGAGACAGGGAGCCGGATCAACTGGGTGTAGTTCATCACCAGTGATTCTCAATGTAGTTTCTCTCAGATAGAGTCAACACAACGAACCATACGGATGCTAACCTCAGTTTTCTAGACCGGAGCTGTTACTTTTCATTCAAGTGTATTCTCCTTTGTCCTCATGAAGCTGAGTTGACCCGTTCACAGACTCACAGGACCTCTGGATCCTTATCCAGTAGTTGTGACCACCAGACAAGGACAGATATTATCAATACCTATAAGATTACATTACTTATATGAAACATGATAATAATATTGACCGTGAGTATTTTATAAAGGGATATTCCTGGCAAGATCCTGTTGTAGTCAAACGTTGGGATGAAATGTCCTTAAGATCAACAAAGAAGGATGTTATTGTGTCAGGTCAGGGTTGGCGCGAAGGTCAAACACAGGGGTTGTTTTAGTGTTAAAATAATAATATAATAATTATATCTAAATAAGGAATAACATGAATACATTTTATCTAATAATTACTAAGAATATATTTTTTAAATAAAGAGTTATTAACGATGTAATCACTTCCATAGCTTTATGCCATTCGGTGTCTCTTTGTCGGGGAATAATGATATTTAATTAAACAAATGAAAAAATATTAATAGAAAACGAATGAAGAAGGGATACTATTTTTGCATAAATCGATTAATGGGGGGAGAGGTGTCACCCCTTAATTTGATTTATTTAGTTTTTCTATTATTATTTTTTGTGTGTTATTTTGTTATCATATTATTATTATTACATTAATTCACGCAGGGGCTGGAGTTTGTTTACATTACACAGATTACAACTGGGACGCAAACTCTAAATCTCGCCATGGGCGTATGCAACACGCACATTTTGTTGACGATCTTGCCCGTGGCAACGGCTGAGTTGTAAATGAATATATTCACTCTGTGTTAATGAATGGTTTCATATGTAGCTCTAGGCGGTTGTAAATGAAAAGTGTGTCGTGTTTCCACAAAATGAGCCAAACAGGACGAGAAAAAGGACGATAAGCCACGACCGACTCATATCAGCGTTCATCAGGCTCCCGTTAGTTGATAATAAACCAAGCCACTTCCTCAAATTGTACACAGCGAGAACATTGTGTTTGTGTTTGTGTTAAACTGTCAAGATAGCTCATGTAGTCTTGCTTGGCTCTGACAAGGAGGTCACAGTTCGGAACCTGACTGGGTGTACTGACTCATTAATGATCTTCCTGTATACATTCACGTTGGTGCAAGTACATTATGTTTATCTAAATTCTACCTTCCTTGTAAAAATTAAATTTAGGTAGTCAATTGTGGATTATCATGGACGGGTAGTAATAAGTGGTGCCAAACTACTGGAATATTGACCGGCACCCTGGTCTAGTGCCTACTGATTCAGAGGTCCAGGGTTCAATGCCCGGCGGCACCATAAAGGGAACTATATCTATTGTCACCATGAAGAACGTGAGAGCACTTGGCCAGAAGAACGTGAGGGCACTTGGCCAGAAGAACGTGAGGGCACTTGGCCAGAAGAACGTGAGAGCACTTGGCCAGAAGAACGTGAGAGCACTTAGCCAGAAGAACGTGAGAGCACTTGGTCAGAAGAACGTGAGGGCACTTGGTCAGAAGAACGTGAGGGCACTTGGTCAGAAGAACGTGAGAGCACTTGGTCATAAGAACGTGAGGACACTTGGTCATAAGAACGTGAGGACACTTTGTCATAAGAACGTGAGGACACTTGGTCAGAAGAACGTGAGGGCACTTGGTCAGAAGAACGTGAGAGCACTTGGTCAGAAGAACGTGAGGGCACTTGGTCAGAAGAACGTGAGAGCACTTGGTCAGAAGAACGTGAGGGCACTTGTTCAGAAGAGCGTGAAAGCACTTGGCCAGAAGAACGTGAGAGTACTTGGCCAGAAGAATGTGAAGGCACTTGGTCAGAAGAATGGGAAGGCACTTGATCAGAAGAACGTGAACTTGATTAGAAGAACGTGAGAGCACTTAGGTCAGAAGAACATGAGGGCACTTGGTCAGAAGAACGTAAGGGCACTTGGTCAGAAGAACGTGAGGGCACTTGGTCAGAAGAATGGAAAGGCACTTTATCAGAAGAACGTGAACTTGATTAGAAGAACGTGAGAGCACTTGGTCATAAGAACGTGAGGACACTTGGTCATAAGAACGTGAGGACACTTGGTCATAAGAACGTGAGGACACTTGGTCAAAAGAACGTGAGTACACTTGGTCAGAAGAACGTGAGGACACTTGGTCAGAAGAACGTGAGGGCACTTGGTATAGAAGAACGTGAGGACACTTGGTCAGAAGAACGTGAGGACACTTGGTCAGAAGAACGTGAGGGCACTTGGTCAGAATAACGTGAGGGCACTTGGTCAGAAGAACGTGAGGGCACTTGGTCAGAAGAACGTGAGAGCACTTGGTCAGAAGAACGTGATGGCACTTGGTCAGAAGAACGTGAGAGCACTTGGTCAGAAGAACGTGAGGGCACTTGTTCAGAAGAACGTGAGAGCACTTGGCCAGAAGAACGTGAGAGTACTTGGCCAGAAGAACGTGAAGGCACTTGGTCAGAAGAATGGGAAGGCACTTGATCAGAAGAACGTGAACTTGATTAGAAGAACGTGAGAGCACTTAACGTGAGGACACTTGGTCAGAAGAACGTGAGGACACTTGGTCAGAAGAATGTAAGGGCACTTGGTCAGAAGAACGTGAGGGCACTTGGCCAGAAGAACGCATCGACAGAACGTGGAAACGTTTGACATAAAAAGATAGTTTGAAGGTTGGTCCGTCACAAAGAGGGAGGGAGACAGAAAGAGGAGTTAAAGAAACAGTTTGTGAGGAGAATCACGTCTAACCTACCAACTACTCCCGAGCACCCAACGCTACCACGGATAGACTTCTACATCGCTTCAACAAATCATTGCGACCAAACACATTCTGCTATTAAACTATAAGATGGAAAAAAATACAATTACTTCAAAAATAGTACGGTTATTGTAATAATACGGCAGAGTAATTGAGGTTTAACTATAGGCTGGATGTTTGCCACATATAGCTCTACCAATTTACAAATACTTTCACCACATTAATGATGATAAGATCGAAGGTCTAAGGTGCCATTCTCAGTCTGTTGATGACGGGGAGATTGGAGTTCGAATCACTGTCAAGTCTACTTGGGGTTGTTTTTACTAAAAGTTCCCCACTCTCCTTCCACGCAAATGCGGGTATATTAATTATAAAATGCTTCCCTTCTTTGTATTCACCCCATTCCAGTAAGCATCATATTATATCCGTACAACCAGAACAGGTAGTAAGACGCCGTGATAGAAAAACAGTATCGCATTTACAAATCTGTCGGGAATCAAACTCAGGAATGTCAAATTAGTATTTATATGCACCATCAGTGGAACCAGATTGCTGAATTGAGCTGTAGATAATTATCTTGAGGGTGGTGAAGTACTTGGGGAGCAAAGGACTACCACCATACCGGGGTTAAAAACACTGGCATTTCAGGGAGCAAAGGACTACCACCATAACGGGATTAAAAACACTGGCATTTCATTAAAAAAAAAGTCTAACACGCCCACGTCAACCAAATAGTATGTTGAATTATATCTAATTTTATTCTTGTACAGTTTTAGTCAAAAATATGAGGGGAGGTAATACGTCTCCACTCGTAAAGAACCTAATTCAAAACACACAAGTATTTTATTTTTCACAGCATTTTACCATCTATCTGGGCTGTTCATATAATTAGACTAAACGGGTAATATGGGGAAGATATAATTTAGAGGGAATATACCTACAACTTTATAAATTAAATGAGTAGAAGTCATTTGTAAAAATTACCTTCGTTAAACTCAGCGGGGATTCCCAACCCAGACTTCCCTGTCATCGATAAACCAAACCAGATATTTAGTTTATGAACCCATAACTAGAGGTGTGTGAACTATAAAACAAAAACAATATATAGAACTATACAGATATTATTATTAAATATATTGTTTGGTAGGAAGTGGACGGTACAGTTTGCATCACATAACCACGGAATGTTTTTGTTATACGACACACGAAGATAAAATATGGGACGAACTCCAAAACGAGACTGGCCTGTTCGCGACCGGAAATACGTACTGCAAAAAATAAACCGTTAAAAAAAAGTGCACAACAGACACCAAACCAAGTTTCTTGGCACCAAAATAACACAGTAAACATAGTTCAAAATAAAACAAAAACAAAAATATACAAATATACAAGGCCCAAACATATATAGTTAATGAATATCTATTTTAGTGAAAGCTAAGACAAAATAAACGTAATAAGTTTGATTTTAAAAGAAATAATAATAAACAGCTGTACTATAAATGCTCATTATAATATTACGCTCAATTATTAAAAAATAAAATCTTAATTACTACACAACAATTTAGTAATATTATGTTTAAACAGTAATAAACGTTACTAAAATAGTTTTTTCCGTGCGATCTAAAACTGTAACTTTCTATAGATTATATCAAGTTTTTAGAAATAAAACTACTAAAAAAGTAAAACTAACAAACCTGTGCACCAATTGCGCAATACTTAGGTAAAAATAGAAGACAAAACCTTTTATTTGATAAAGACCTAGTCTAAACTAAAGAAAATAAATATTTTTCTCAAACAAATAAAACATAGAGACGTCAATTCTAGTGTGTTTTTTAAACATAAAATATATAACATATACATGAGCCATTGATATTTACAAAGTGTTTGAGAAATATTCAGTAGAGACAACATTTGTTACAATTTCCCCTGATGGTAGATACTGTGTTCGCTGCCTTCTAGTCTCCGTACAGATCTTGCTTGACTCCGTTAAAATATCGAGAACACGACCCTTAGCCCTATAGCGGGGAAGGACGGGGTGATATTTTCAACTTCCGGTAAAGATGGTTGTAATTGTAATATCTTCAGGTCAACACATTTCTATTAAAGTCCTCATTTGTCAACTGAGAGCCATACCGTAGGTCAATATTGGGTCTGACCAGAACATACACTCACTCTCGTATTAAAGAGATGGGTGTTATAATGTTGACTTTATTAAATAAAATGTTCCTGTTTTATAAACCGTGTCTCCCCCCAAGTCCTACATTAATTAATTATTATCAATGATAAAAGCACATACTGATCGTTCCATCCAAGAGTTCGTGAGAGTGGCATCTCTCCTTCTCTCTCTTGCATGACAGAGAACATCCCCGGGCCTAGTAACGCTTCACCCACATCACATTGGAGCCCGACCTCTCTCGCTGATTCGTTACGGATCGCTGCTTTCCCCGCCCGACCCGCCATCCCTTTTTTTATACTTTTTTTTAAAAAAAAGAAGCCCCTAATTATTTTCTTGCATTACGAATTGAGCGAGTTGATTACAGCGAATGTTCTCTACTTGTGTATTCCACACGAAACTAGTCTCTCACTTTTATCCACGTCAGTTTGAAAGTTGTATAAACTATAATTAATTATATTGAAAACAAGATGTCCGTATGACAAGTTGACAATTGGTAAGTAATATTTAAATAAAGGGAAATAAAAACCATTCAATGTTGTTAAATCATTTTAATATAGAATCATAAATTTCACAAAAAAAGTTCCATCCGACCAGGTATTACGTATTGTATCCACCCTAGTACCTTGTCTCTACCCCAGTAACATAGTAACAGGGTAGGTATATATTTTATTAAATATGCCTGGATGTTCAAGGATAAAGAATGAGAAAATATTTAGGTGTAGTAGTCCTAGTTAGATCCATCCGGAATTTGAACTACGACCTCCCATCACCCAACAAAACAAACTAGATGGGACTAACATTTATTCCACGTGATCAAATGTACTGGTGTAAATATATTAACTTATTCAAATTGTTGATATCAAGGGCTATATCATCATATTTTAAATTTTAGCTTCACTTTTTAAACACACAACATTAATAATCATCTAATGATGTATTGTACAGCTTAGGATTTATTACGTTTTATCGACACTTTCAGGCCTTCTTTAATATTATGTTCTGTGGAACTGAAAAACACAACAAAAACATGTATATATCAGTATGTATCTGATATTAAATAATACAATAAATCATAGCAAATAGATAGATCATGTATTTAAAATGAAGTGCTATTAAAACGTTGACATATTATTTATTATATATAATGACTGTACAGGACTTAAAAAGAGTTTTAACTTTTAGCATGATTTTATTTTTATTTTTATTTTACATAGAAAAACTTTTTCTTTACTACATCAAAGATTTTATAATTATTAGAGATAGAAATATCTACACTTTTTTACCATCCTGATTTTTTTAAATAGTTTATTAAAATAAATTATCATATTTCTAAATTTTTTGCTTTAAATTTTACCTGAAGACATTGATTGGGACTGTATTATATACTTACTTATAGGCTTACCTACTCTCTGGCATCAAGAACTCGAAAGTTCATTACGGCACTTACAAAAGTACGCCCCTTATCCCTAACTTGAGCTAGTTCTATCCAGTCCACCTCACTACACCCTATCTTTATCTTTAGATAGTTCTATCCAGTCCACCTCATTACACCCTATATATTTCAGGTCCATTCTAATGTTATTCTCCCATCTGTGGCTAGATTATTCTATTTGCGCTGCATGTCCTGTCCACCGTAATTTACGAGACTTCACTATCCTAACCATGTACTGGGATGAGTACAGAATATGCAACTTATCATTAGGTATCCTCCTCCTCTCCCAGTATCTTCCTCCCTTATTAGACTAAATTTCTTCCTAAGCACCTTGTTATCAACCATCCTAATTTATCATTATGTATCCTCCTCCACTCCCCAGTAGCTTCCTCCCTTATTAGACTAAATTTCTTCCTAAGCACCTTGTTATCAACCATCCTAATTTGTTTCCGTCATGTAAGTTAAGAGACCACGTTTCACACCCAGAGAGAACAACCGGTAAAACTATTGTTTTATATACTCTTGAGTTTTACATTCCTTGACAGCAGGCGAGATGTCAACAACTTACTGACCGAGTAGTGGCATGCATTTCCCGACTATATTATTTTCTTACTCTCCAATCTAATATCGTTATTGCTAGTTACAATTGTACCTAAATATTTAAACTCATTAACCCTGTCAAATGATGTTGTTTGCTGTAATCTCTAAATTATCATCCTCAATCTGTGTGATCATATACTTAGTATTTTACACGTTTGCTGGTAAAGAAGAGGTTGAGGCTTAAATCCATGCCGTACCTAGGATGGGGTTTCCTAGATAGTTTTCACTATCCATCTGCGCAATTTTTGGTAATTTTCTATCAATTATTTCATCAATATTCTTTTCCCAATAGTGCATTTAATTAAGTACAACCCGGACGGGTAGTAATAGGCAGCGCACACAAACGTAGACTTTTGTTCAGAGCCCTCAGACCAATAATCGCGCACTGGGAAGACCAATAGTTCACACCCAGTTTCCCTGAAGGATTGAAACCAATGGAACTATCTTATAGCCTGGAGGTAAACCAACGTTCACACAATTAATTGTACATGAGTAAAGAAGCTTAGAATATGAAAACATCTTTATGTTAAGTATGTAGCCGCCTGCATTCATCAGAGTTCTCACAGAAACTGCCTTAAACTTTGACTAAAGAATGACTTAGGACAGAATTAATCCTGGGTAGTTTAGTGGTAGAGCATTGTCGTGGGACTCTGATTCGATTCCCTTGTTAAGATGTCATTTTTAAATACACGAATACCTAACTTATAACTGGCTACATCATAGTGAGCCCAAGTAGATGATCTTGCTGCCTTTGAAGGTAAATTAAGACAATAATAGTTAGAGTCGGTATAAATTTAGAGCAGTGTAGTGTAAAAATAAGTACAAAATACAAGGCACTAACAAAACTTGTTAGTGACATGGAAGATCGGAAGGGAAGCGTGATTATAACAGTTTACCAAAACTTTATATTTAAAAATATCTATTGAAAGCATTCTGCGGTATTAAATCTTACTTATATATAAAAAAGAATTAGTGTTTGTCGATCACTATTTCACACAAAAACCACTACAGTGATGTACTAAATTCTCTCATTGACATATCTCTGACATCAGCTTAACGCCCTTGGCCCTGTCGAGTGCAAGTCTAAATTTTTTTTGTGGGAGGGTGAAAGGCGTGGCGTGGCTTCACAACCGACCAAAGTATCCTTCCGCACCAACAAGAATAGATGGATCATGGAAACCGTAGATGGCGCTAGTTACCAGACAGATCTTGCGGAAAAATCATACGTTTGGAAATATCAGCTTTCTCGAGAACGAGTTAAATGTTTATGTTAATATTTTCAACACCCGTTCTAAGATAATGTATCGATGTTTATTAATTGTTACATTTCCTATTTTTTTTGTTATGAAGCCAGCAGTTTTCTACTGAAAAATGTAAATTTTATCGATATTTGATCACTATTAATGTTATAGAGGAGGTGTGTATATAAAAAGTATAACTTAATCAACATTCTTCTATTCTCTAACAAACCGTTTCCGAAAAGAAAATTACAAAACAATACAAATTCTTGAAGAAAGCCGTTTGTTCCCATGCCTCTGAATTTCCACGCCAAATGAAAAGGGTCAATTGCCTTAACATAAATAAACTAATTAAAATTTACCCTCGCAATTTTCTTTCAATATGGCGGCTACAAAACTTTACTTTCCAGCCCGTGTGGAGTTCTAGATCCTAAACTATAGGAAGCCTAGCAATGGGAAACTAGTAACCAGTGATATTAATATTAATATAGATTGTTTTAACGGTGAATTACTAACCCTACAGCTGTTTGTCTATTTTCTATGTATAAAATAAATATCACATATTAGACCATTATTAATAATACTTAGCACCGCGTCTTACTACCCGTTCGAGTTTTACGCTTAAATTATTATTGTATTAATGGTGCTAATGTTTTAATGTGGCTATGATCATTTAACTATAGCTAGTATTTTAACTAAGAAAGTGTTTAAACTTTTTTCAAAATAAAATTTTCACGTCTGCATGGTATCTAAAAATACTGTCAATCCTTGAACTATTGTCTGACCCAATGAGTCACAATCATTCTTTAATGCCTCATCTTATTTTATCTTATATAACACTCCATACTCATAAACCTCTTTAATAATATTGTCTGAAATGTTATTAATAAATTCAGTTAAGTGTTAAATTAATGGTGTGGGGTCTGGTGGTTAATATTGTTCTATATTATATTGCGGCTGAAGCACCAATATACAATATTAGAGCTCTAAAACAAATTACCATTAAAATTTTTCATTTATTATTTTAATCTAGATTTTGATGTTTTCTCGAATCTTTAAACCTATAACTTCCTTGAGGTTTCTATAATATCCCTAGTATTAATTAATTTAGTAGCTATTATGAATATACGTAAATTTTAAAACAACAAATATTAAGTGGGAATAAAGTGTTTGAACTTTCATAGAAATCTGACTAAATACCCGTCAAATAAGCCCACCTATTCAAATGGAAAGTAGTAATACAATTAAAATTAAGTATTTATCCCAGTAAACTATAATGTCACAAGAAATAGTGAAAATGACCCTCCTCTGGGCTAGGTTGGACACCCACATGTAGTGTCTTTGCTCATATAAAAGTGCACCTATATAGGTAAGCCTTATGTCCAGACTCCTACCCTGGCTGCATGGGAATAGGGTCGTCGGGAACGAGGGTTACAAGGGTAGTGGGGTGAGTTTAGGGGATGAAGCTTTCTGAATTATTGAGCGACCATTTTACAGCCATGTATGTATATGTATGTGTGTGTACTTGGGCGCTAAATGTTGCAATGGCGCTAGGCGGGCACGGTGGAAGGGTTGACGGAGGGGGAGGGGAGGAGGGGGTAAATGTGCCCTGAACATCAGCTATGAACATAGCAGTGTGAGCAAGGGAATTTGGTAGCCATTCATCCTCATTTGTTAGGGAGCTTGAATCCTCTCTAGGGTATAGCTCGGCGATATACTGGGCGCAGTAGCGTATATGGGGCAACAAACACAATACAATACCGGCAAATATCCCTCAGCAAGCTTTGACCCGCTTTCTCCTATTGTACTAGTTTTTATGTTGGTGTACTCAGCCTCCAATCTATAAGCTCAACCTGTGTAACGCGACCAACATTGGACCGCGAGAATACAGTTTCATTTATAGATTCTTTGGGATTGGTTTGATTGGAAGAGGCCTAGTTAATTGTGTTTCGCGTTTCACTACTCGTCTAGGCTAGATATATTTAGATATATAGGATTGGTGATAAGGAACAAATATGTGTAGGGAAAAGTACTCACATCTGCGTGGATAGAAGGTAGGAAACCATTTAGTTTAAAAACACCTTCACCACATCAAGCCGAGATTTGAACCCAGATCTTTACTCGCCTTCAAACCAGACTAAACTAAGATGACGCCTTAGCCCAAGTAAACAGCGAGGTTAGTGCGAGGGCTTAATAAGAGACTGTTGTTCTGATCTCTGTTGAGGTACAGTTTTTAATTATTTTATATATTTAACGTACATATTTTAAACGGGGAAGTATACAAACACTGACTTCGATGAAACACATAAAAACTCATCGTTGAAAGTGTAATATCCGGTAAATAGTACAAAACATTAAACCAAAATTTAAATAAAATAAAATGTGCTATATTCCATATCTCTAAGGATCTAAGGATCCATTATTCCTGTGCCGTGTCGAGTAGTAAGTTTCCTGGGTCTTTTAACATTTTGTACATTTAGTTCCAATGTCTCACTCGTGTTCAGCCAACTACTCTGACAGGGCAGTAGCTCCCTAAATGCTCAGCCCATGCTGCACTTCTTAAATACAAAAATACACTAATATCAACACTTATTGGAATATGAGGTAAAGATGTATCGTCAGCTGGAGGAAAGAGTTACGTGTCAAATCTAAACATAAAAATTACAAAACAAAACCTAAATTATTTAATCAAGGTGTCTTTAGGTGTTTTATATTAAATTCTGTCTGGAAGTAGATCTTGCTTAAAATTTGTCAACTATTGGTTACATTTTTTTCAACTCTGTAAATAATCTGAAGATTTTGTTAATAAATAATAATTATTAGTACAAGCTGAAACTAATAGGATTAGCAGAAAAATAATTACTTATTTGAGACACTTTACTTGAATGGTGCTGAGAAAAATTTAGACTCAAATTAAATTTAATGATCACAAAATTTAAAATTGCATCTTTGCTCAATATTACAAAAATTCATTTCTTAATATTTAATGATAAAGATATTTAGGTTTATTTACCTCCAAATCGTCATGTTTCAATTTTCTTTCAAGTGTACGTGTGTGCTAATATTGTCTTAGTAAAGTCACCTCGCCATGGATGAAGGAATTCATGTATTAACTTATTTTCAAAGACAAGTTCTGACTGAACTGAAGTGAATACCAAAAGTTGGCTTTATTCGACTTACGTTATTCAGGAGTTCTCGATGATCGTGTCATGCCTATGTTTAATCATTAATTACTAATCGGTAAATTAACCAAAATTTTAACTGTAGAATCATGAATTGGTGAAGCGTCCTTAAATATACGTAGGGAGTGTAAATGAAAAATAAGTGTTTTGTAAATTATGATATCGACTATTTGAGCATAGCATGCCTTAAAAAGATTTATATAATTATTAAAGGTTATTGCAAAATACATCAGCTGTGTTCGCAACATTTCACTAGCCACCCAGCGTGACATTTTAACTTTGTATTATTTATAGAATAAGTACGTCATGTTCTTATCGTTACGACAATTTTAAGATTTATCTTTGAATAAAAATTCATCGTGGAGTTTCAAGTTAAAATATCTTCTATAATTTCACCTTGAATTCCAAGTTTATATTTTTTCTGGGTGGTCACGTTAGACATAGAACAAATTAGTGGTATTTAAAAAGAATCCTAGATTATATTAATTGAGGATAACCATTGATCACGAGTTTGGAACGTAGTTTCAAAAAAATATGTGTAATTAAAAACCAACATAAACATAATTGTTGTTGTCTTAGGTTCAAAGAATATTGCTACCAAGTAATAGGTCGGCCAAAAGTTACTTAACACTGCGAGTCATTTTGTGAGCTCATGCATGGCAAGAGATATCTCATCTTGATTGGTTTACCGTCGCGTCTTACTAACCATTCGGGTTATACGCATATGTATTCATTACTTTAAAAATTTTAGGGATGAGGAGGGTTGTAATTATAAGAAGTGTATCTACAGTTACGTGAAGGTTGAACGGAAAACCTTTTAGGGAAAACCAGCTTCAGTACACCTGACCAAGATTCGAACCTCGATCTCCCCGTCCTTGGCAGTTTATCTTAAAACAGGAAAGGTTTGTCCCCTAGATAAGATATTCTCTGTTTATCCTGAAAAGTCACAAGCTCACCTTGATAGGTTACACTATGGTACAGGTTATAAAGGTCAAGGTAAGAACTCTTCCTTTCAGGACTAACGAAGATTACCTCGCTGAACATGACAGCCTCAATGGTTCCTCCACATGCTAGTCTCCCATCATGTTCCTCCACATGCTAGTCTCCCATCATGTTCCTCCACATGCTAGTCTCCCAACATGCTAGTCTCCCATCATGTTTCTACCATACTAGTCTCCCATCATGTTTCTACCATACTAGTCTCCCATCATGTTCCTCCACATGCTAGTCTCCCATCATGTTCCTCCACATGCTAGTCTCCCATCATGTTTCTACCATGCTAGTCTCCCATTGTTTCTACCATTTGGAGCCTTTAATCTATTCTGTTTAATTTGTTGGTAGTAAACATTAGTACTAGAGCTTACAAATAATATTAGTTTCGGTAAATATTTTAACAAATCAATCAATTATTTGTATTCCGAGTGAGGAGGAAAGAAAGATCTCGGATACTGCAACTAGAGTTGAACGAAGATAGCATATCTCAGCCAATTAATGTATTAAAAGAACTCTTAAAGATGTAATCAAGTTCTCATTCTTTCTGTGATAGAAATACAAGAGAGAGTCAATCTGATAAATAGTTTGACGGTGCCAAGAATACATTTGATAAAGTCTTGGTCTTCAACCAACCAAATCACAAAGCCTATGGTACCATTTAATTAAGTTAAATGGTACCATAGGCTTATATAGCAATGGTTATTTTTACATTCTTTTAAATTTAAAAATGACACCTGGACAATAAAATTGAAGCCGGTATTTTTGTGTTAGTAGGCCAATGCTCTCCACTGAGCTATCCAGGTTATATTCATGTCCACGCCCTACTCTCCATCCGGAACAAACTCATGTGTGTTACACTAATGGTGTCAGAATATTAGGAAGGTAGAATATCAATTTAAGAAATGTAGAAAGTTTACAGCTTCAGCTCACGTGAGTTTGGCAAAGAGTCCACTTCAAGAGTTTTCAAAATGACTTACGGTAATTTGTGGACACGTGTTTTGTTTGAACTATGAAAATAGGTGTATTGGTCTAACCGTGGTTGTTGCTGTACATTTTGTACAGGTTAAACAAGGACAAATA
The DNA here is from genome assembly GCA_902151455.1 of Timema bartmani. Taxonomy (NCBI): domain Eukaryota; kingdom Metazoa; phylum Arthropoda; class Insecta; order Phasmatodea; family Timematidae; genus Timema; species Timema bartmani. The sequence goes on from CABFWB010002026.1 coordinate 99,896, forward strand.
TAGCCTCCATTTACACTCTTTAAACATAGCACTACCCACCGTGGCCAGTTTCGCCTCAACACTAAACACTGTAGTTCGACATGGCTGCGCCTGAGTGGCTGGCAAACCTCATGCCACGTTCCCAAAGAGAGAGGTGCAGCAGGCATACAGTGATTACTCGCTATACCTCATCTGCAGCTGTCATCTTAGATAGATATTATCATTACCTAAAATATGATACTAACAATATCGTTAACTATTGTCAAATTAGCCATAAAATAATATATTTGTGATTTTCAAAAGGTTCTGTCTATTAAAATTGGACTGTACGTTCACTGCGCATTCTATGCACTGCTCTGGTTATCTTTGGATGAACATTTTTTTAAATACAAAGATGTTTTATGTTATGGCGTCCATAAGATTCTCCAGAAATAAAAATATTTTGTATAAACAACTTTTTTAAATTATTGTTCCACGTAGCTTTAAAATGTATCATTATGAAAATCTAAGTTACACCTTAAACTTCATAAATCAAAAATACAATACTTACTAATCTTTAAAACTTTATATTATATAGGTTTATAATTTTGAAAGTATTAATTAAATAGTTGCAAAACTCTTATTTTCCACTTATTCCATAAAATCATCACAAAACGGAAATATCTTCTACTCACAACTAAACTTATCAATACTTGCTTATAACATCAACTGACACAGATCACTCGTGTAGCGTCTTGTGCTTATTTATAATTGGCAGCTGACTAATTATTATTCTTGTATCTAGTCTTACCATCTACATTTTAATATTAATGAGATATGTATGAAGAATAATATATAATTAGAGGTTATGTACCCGCATTTTTGAGGATATTAAGTGTTAAAGAATTTGGGAATAGAATATCCTAAGAACACACAACTGGTGTTTGAACCTTGGTCCAATAGACACTAAGGAACCCAAAGAGACTGATTTATGTATCTGTGTTCTTGCCGTTTCGGCAGTTGTCAACCAATCAGGAGGCGTAATGTCATGGATTGAAAATAAACACGTAGTTCTTACAGTATTTTGAGAATAATTTCTTTAAATTTTAAATAGTTTTATCGAGAATATGTTTTAGCTTCTGTAAACAGAGCCTTCAAAATATAAATACTAAAAATGTTACTAAAAAGACAATATAAAATGTGTAGTTTCACCTATAGTTCTTGTTCGAAAATTGGAATATAAAAACCCCATTTTTTGAATGTACTTATATCTAGTGAAGGTTATTTTCCTCTAGTTAATGAGGTTTTCGTAGGTTGTCCGATCCAATTGAAACTGTTTCGTGGTGAGTTCCCGAGATCTAAGGACTCGACCCACTCGTGTATCAATGCTCGGTACAGGGCCTCTTCTCACTGCCAGGGATGACATTCTACCCTCAGGCACAAGGGGGTAGCTCGATGGTTAATTGGGGTAATGGCTTGGTTGGGGACCTGAGCTCCCACACAGCTCTAATTACAAACTCCCAAAACCCCCCTTAATTGGGACAAACTCCTCACATGAGAGTCAATCTTCCTTAACTACATTTATAATTCACGAGTGCCTGTACAACCCTAGGTCAGATTCAGCTCGCTCTTCGTCCCAGCTGAACTTTATTTCAATAGATCTAAAGTTTAGTTCATAAATAGAACCAAAATACATCAACGTGGATCACAAGATGCTCAACGGACATTTTGGTAAGTCCTTTTATATTAAATATTATAATTAAATAAAACACTTTGCAACTACCTTAATTGTGCTTTAATAAACCACTCCTATATATGGGAATAGAACCCATGATCTTAGAATAAGCGTATCAATGGCTCTCTCCCACTGAAAGATCCAGAATTCGAGTTATGAAGTCACGGATCAATCGCAGTCCAAGACAGAAGTCCTTGACCATTTTACGATTACAGACCCCAATGGATCGGCCCAACATCCCAACATCCCCTTCTCCAGACGTCTAAATAATGATAATCATCATCATCATCACCACGGGCCTATTAGGTACCAGCATGACTTCAAAATACGTAAATAACTTGCTTATACTTTACATTGGATAGCTAGGAACAGAACAGCTGAAAGAATGTAAAGTTTCGATCATATTTATTTAAAGACAAACAGCAAATCAGACGTAAGGCATAGTCTGTGATGGACACAAGTAACATAGAATGGAATTCTCTAGGGATAAAAGATGATAGCGTGAGTCGTGAGACGAGCGTTATTTAAAAACCGCCAAGATTATTTTTTACACCTCGGTTTGGTGACTACGTGACTTGCACAGGATCGAGGTGGAAGTATTTATAATTAATGTACCCACATATATTTAGTGGAGGAGAAGTGGTAAACCATTAGGTAAAACCACCTGACCGGGATTCGAACCCCGATCTCCCTGTCATTGACCGTTTAGTCTATTGGGAGAGTGACGCCTTAGACCACGCGGCCACCGAAGCAGGTCAATTAAATGACCAGTCAAGGATGTATATTAACAACAACAACAAAATGTTCGTAATATCTGTATTTGATCAGCATTTAATCTCTCAAGACGTACGTATTTTATAACTTATTCATTCTTCATTGTACTATCTCGCTCATGGTGAGACTAATGAGTTAACCGCGCACCTACAGATAGGATGGAAAGCTACCACGTAAGTTTAAGGGTACATATCACCACGCACCTACAGATAGGATGGAAAGCTACCTAGTAGTTTAAGGGTACATATCACCACGCACCTACAGATAGGATGGAAAGCTACCAAGTAGTTTAAGGGTATATATCACCGCGCACCTACAGATAGGATGGAAAGCTACCACGTAGTTTAAGGGTATATATCACCACGTACCTACAGATAGGATGGAAAGCTACCACGTAGTTTAAGGGTACATATCACCACGCACCTACAGAGAGGATGGAAAGCTACCACGTAGTTTAAGTGTTTTTCACCCTGCCAGTAATAGAACCCACTGTCTCCAGGACAATAATCAAACAGGGTAGCTGCTGAACCAACCCTACCAGTAAATCTGTTTTTATTTTCATGGTTTGAAGGATCTAATGTCGACACATTTTGGGGACGTTCCAAACTTCTTGAACTGTTTATTAATAATACACAATCGAATATAAATAGTTTTTAAAAGTTTAAATTTACGATATTTTTACAAGTCTATCATGTATAGGGTCACAGGGAATGGTTTCGTTTTCATTCCAGTTAACACCAAACACTGTATTGTTAAAGGTGTTTTTAATATTTAACCTAAACGCAACATCCTATTGACAATAGCTCAGCCACTTAGGCGGCCCACCGTGACACCTTCCATAATACTGCTCTAAATAAACACAAATAAAATGAAGAATGTTATGAACCAGCCTGTGTATTAAACGACACCTGTCTCGGTAGTGGTTGGGATTCTATCAGACGTTGTAACCTGCCGGTGGTCGTTGTGAAATAACAAGCTCTGGGAGTCTCTAGGGCGTCCCCCAACACTGTTTCGCAAAGTCCGATCATTATAAATCACAATCACAATCACTCGGTCACTTCCACTCACGTGAAACGAGAGCTTATCCAAGTGGAAAGTTCACTAATAGCTAAAACTATATTTCCAAATGAATTCATTTTGTAATCAAACCATTTTAAATTAGTTCGGTAACACTTTTGTAAAGGATATCATTGCATTAAATTAGTCATCTTAAAAGCTGAGAGCCCCACGCAAGAAGGGGCCCAGTTCTGAAATATAAAAATATGAGTTCAGTAATTTCTCAAATTATCAGACTTACTTCTCATACACTGTCGAAACAAGACGATATCTGTCAACCTGTTTTTTATAATCTGGAGTAAAACAATCTTTCCTAGCACCCGGTCGATCTGCACGAGGACTAATCGTCAAGTTAGTCTAGTGTGGTTTCTGGTGACGTGGAGGCCGAGGTTCGAATCCCGGCCAAGTGTTCTGAGGGTGATTTTCTCCTGATGGTTTCCAGTTCTATCTTCACGCTAATAAAACATTTTTTTTCTCAAACTTTTATGATCTTCATCTCAAAATCATTATTGTAGTTAAATGTGAATAGCCTAGATGGCCAGTAAACCACATAGCTACAAAATCTTGCTTAACCTAATAAAACATAATATACATTTTATATGATCGAATTATATGAAAATAGAAAATATATCGAGAATTAATGTTGATAAATACTTGAAAGTAATATTTTTATTTATAAAAATTGTCCATGGATTCCTATTGATTTCTATCAAACAAATGTTGGTAGTATTTTCCCCCACTGATGCACACGTGGTATAAGGTGTCATGGCAGAGCAAACAATCTCATCTTGTTTGATTTGAAAATAGCGGAGAGGCCCAATCTCCTTGAATGTTGAAACAGGGGAAGGTGCGAGTCTGACCAGGGATTGTACATTTTGAAACAAATACTAAGGAATGAAGACAACAACTTCAATCAATATTTTCTCGACCATCTTTCTCTAAACCAAGCTAAATGAAGACGAAATAACGAGAGCGAGAAGAAAGAAGATAAGTAGCTGCGTAGGTCTCACACGACAGTGATTTCTCTAACCCCCCCACACCCCTCCGACAGATGAGGGTTTGGGAGGGTAAGGAAGGTTGAAGGTTGTACTGGTTCTATTTCTCACCAAAGTTTCCCACATAAATCCTCAGGAAACAAACCACCATTTTATTCCATTTTCACGCCGACTTGACCACGGAAGGTTCCAAGTGCGGTCGCAGAATAACAACGCCCGGTGCAATATGATGTATTTTTTACTGCCACTATTGTTTAGCTCGAGGGTATCACACGTTTTTTAAATGTTTTATTTTATGGCACCGCCACTGCTATATTTCTCATTATAATGGCTACCCACAACGCACCCGTGTCTACACGGTCTAGGACGTCTGGCTGGAAACCAACTGGATTACAGGCATCTGAGGAAGAGTAGAGTTGAATATCTGCCGGGTGCATTGTTTTTATGTACATATGAAGCGTCTACTTCTCAACCCACTAATGCGGGTGCATTTCTTTTAAATTACCAACTCAAACACTACCCCGTAAAATAGGTTGTTGGCCACCTTGGTGATGAATTTATAAATATATAAACAACTATAAAACATTATAAAATTATCTTTGATGCTTTAAAACTTCTAAACATACCCACAAGTGACAAACTGTTGTATGATATTTGTGCCTGTAGACTTCTGTAGGTACCGTAACAACAAACTGTTGTATGATATTTGTGTCTGTAGACTTCTGTTTGTACTGTAACAACAAACTGTTGTATGATATTTATGCCTGTAGACTTCTGTTGGTACCGTAGCAACAAACTGTTGTATGATATTTGTGCCTGTAGACCTCTGTAGGTACCGTAACAACAAACTGCCGTATGATATTTGTGCCTGTAGACCTCTGTAGGTACCGTAACAACAAACTGTCGTATGATATTTGTGCCTGTAGACCTCTGTAGGTACCGTAACAACAAACTGTTGTATGATATTTGTGCTTGTAGACTTCTGTTAGTACCGTAACAACAAACTGTTGTATGATATTTGGTTATAGTTAGTAAAGTTAAAAAATGTGGGGTTGTTGATCACATAGTGTCTTGTTGGTACCTCCTGTAGCTATTTTATCTAACAATTATTTTAAATTAGATAAAAAAGGACACTTGGACACAGGATTCAAACTCTGCTCCTTTGGTTCAGCACGAACATGTTCTACCCCTGAGGTATTTCTGAGCTATCCAGAATTAGTTGAATTGTAGTATCCTCCACATGGACAGTCCCGTCATTACAATGAGACAACCTAGATGTTGATATCAAACAGTCAAGTTGGTCTTAGCTTGGTTTGTATTCTAATCCTAGGTACTAAGGCTCGATTCCTGTCAGCTTCAAAACGGTGTTTTGAGTACCTATAGTAAAAATAAACCGTACCGAGAGGAGATTGTGTTTTTACTCTGGCAATAAAGTACAAAAAATAAGTTTATATTCTATTTTTGTGAAGGTATATTTTCCTCTTTTTCCTTTATTGCATACCTGACGTGACAAGAGCACACACTGTAAACAGAGATGAGGGGAGGGGGGTTCTGTGTCCGGAAAATGTTCTCCAACAGAGCCCTGCGCCGGCCCGAACAAACAATTGAACAGCTCTGGGCCGTGAAGGCGACACAGGGATGTATCAAGTTTTACCACCGATGGAAAACATCCGAGAGCCAGTATGAAGACAGTTTGAGACTGTTGGTGGGGGGAGGGGGGAATAGCCAGTCAACAGTCAGTATGATGGAAATTAAAGAAAAATATACTTTGGTTTTTTTTAAGACAAATATATTAAAAGTAAAGAAATTAATCAAATTAAAATACTTTATATTTATGCAAATAAATAAGAACGAATTTCAATACCAGATCAAAAATGGAATTCATAATCAGTCTGTAAGTTGTATTCGTCTTTTGTCTTCAAATATCAAACTGAGAATAAACAAAAATCCAATACTACCCGTTGTTCTTTACGGATGTGAAGCGACAGTCTCTTACCTCGTACTATGAGAACAAATTGAGAGTTATTGAGAAAATAAAGTATCTAGAACAATATTTGGGCCTAAAAGTGATGAACAAACAGGAGAATGGAGAAAGTTACATAATAGTTGTTTATACGCAGCTTTAAACATATCAAGGATAATCAAGGCACGCATGATGATGTGGTCGTGTAGTGCGTATGGACGATTACATGCGTGTACACAACACTTTAGTTGGGAAACCTGAAGAGACAAGACCCGTTGATGGGAGGATAGTGTGAAGATATATTTTAAGGTGGCTGCCTGTCAGGTTAAGAATTGGATGTAGGTGTTTAAGGATAGGGTTGAATGGGGAGTTTACTTTGGGTGGCCATTTACTTTGAGTTTTAAATGGTAGCTAGCTGGTTAGTTAGTTGTATAGAGTAATAAGCTATAAACGTCAAAACAACATAATTATGGAACTCTTACCACTGACTTCAAAGTGTCTGGCCTTGAATAAATCTCGCTGGTGGCAAAGCTAGTGATCAGCCAACAGGCGAAATAAGTTTGAACAATTAGAATGCAAGTTATTTTTAGTGTAAGTTGAAAACGTAAACCTCTCACCTTGTTCTCTTGATTCATTAAAGGCTTACAGAAATTATATCAGACAGTAAAAATATAAAATCCGGCTCCGTTAGGTTCTGTCCTGTGGTCTATAGGGGTGTGCAAAGTTTCAACATTCAAGGTCATCCAGAGCTTCTGGAAGACGTCGAAAGACACACACACACACACACACACTAGAAAATTAGATGATACCTGCCTGAAAAATCCTGGTTTCCTAGTTCATTTGGGATTCGAGATTTTTTTGACTTTGGTTTTTTGAATACAGCCTCCCCCCAGTTAGATGACCAACCATGGGAATTTTCAGCCACAAAGTATTCTTGTACCATATTGGGTAGCTATTATATATATATTACGGTAAATTTGACTTTCTGATTGTTGAAACGTTTCTAAAAATTCAGATTTACCCGCTTTGATCATTTTACTGGTATTTATGAAGAGTGAAGTGATTAATTTTTACTTACCCAATTGACAACAGACATTTGTGAGGCTGGTAGATATTCAAATATGTTTGAATTATTCTTGAACCATTATAAAGGTGTATAGTTAGCGTGTGATAACCATTGCCAGATAACCATTGCTAGATAACCATTGCTAAATAACAGTTTTCTCTTCATCCAAGCCAACAGCAAGTCTCGCGGTCTAATAAGGTTAATAGTATATATGTATATTCCTAATTAAACCCATTACATTCATTTGGCTGACTAACAGACTAGCTTTTACCCATGACTTGATGTATACCTTTATTATTTAAAACAAGAAACTGGTGGGCTGAGGATTAATAAACTGACATACATACATACATACATACATACATACATACATACATACATACATACATACATACATACATACATACATACATACATACATACATACATACATACATACATACATACATACACATTCACAGATACATACATACATACATACACATTCACACACACATACATACATACATACACATTCACACACACATACACATGTCAACGTTTGTTCCTACTTGATGTCCAGTAGTGTTTCTGAAGAATGTTTCTATAACTGAATAAGCTCTCCAGCACAACCATTCTATCCACCCCTCGTCCTTATCCTGTGTGTTAGTCTCCCTCAAACATTGGCAATATCGCAGCAGCGTTGAGACAGAAAGGAATGTCAGGGCAGATTATTGGCTTCTCTGAATACTTGCCATTCTTCTCTCGGACAATATTTTATGTTCGAAAACGAAGAGTAAGTCAAGTTTGAAGACAATGACAACCCACGTCCTCCAACTCCCTCGTCGGGGGCTGCAGAAAGATCGATCTTGGGCGTGGTCCTTGCTCTGTGTGGAATTCTCATAACTCAGAATCCAAGTAACCTGACACCTTTTCGTTATATGAAGTAGGACCTTGACCTACACGGACTCGAACTTGCGCGGATTTGTAGACACGTGGTGACGATATTTAAACTCACCAATAGCAGCACCATCTAATAAGTTCCACTTATATTAAATGGAGTTTCTGATAAGTTGATAGTGTCGTCGCCAATTTGTTTGTAAAGTTTCATTTTCTTATAGTTTTCTTTTAATGAGTAGAACCTGCTAAGTTTTAATTAATCTTTGAAATGAACATATTTGTCAAAATAAAATCATATTTCTAGCACCATTAAATCTACGTGTTTTTCAACTTACGTGGATACCTTATGAACCAACTAATCACTTAAATAGAGGTCTACTGTACCTAGAAAATGTACACTGTGAGTGTTTATAAAAAATATGACCGTGTTCTATCAATGCGTTGAGACAAAATAAGCCATTAGCGACTAAACCTCTACAGCGTGCACAATCTCCTCGACCAGGAAGGACAGGGGGCTGTAGATGTACAGCAAACAGACGTAAATAAATCACAGCTGAAAGCCCCTCTCGGGAACTGAGTAGTGCGTGGAGTTTGCTACAATATAGGTAGGCGTAGTCTAACAAATTAGCAAACATATCAAGGGAAAAGCATATGTTTAAAACATGTAATTACGTTAAAAGGCTAAATCTGTTTAATTAATTGAAATATTTAGAGGGTTCTATTGATTCTATCTCATTAATCACGTACAAGGTCACTAAGGAACATTGAGACACCATGAAAACTTGCTTAAAAGAAACAGAAGCATTTTCTTATCTACGACGGTATAGCCTATTAAATTTGAACATTCTTAGAAAACATATACATCATGCGACTTACAAACAAACTTAACAAAGGACAGTAGGAATCACATACAAATACTATCGACATCATGTGACAGGCCCGGGGATTATTGCTGACATATTATATTAAGATTATTATTTTACTAAACACAGCGTTAATTAGAGCTACATGGGAGATCACTGAAAATTGGTGCTGACCTTACAAATAAAGGAGTATTTATTAAATTGTTTGATATTTTTTAAATATAGTTTTCACTAAAATTTAGTATAAAGTTCTGACTAGTTATAAAGTTTAAATTTTGTGTTTAAATTCGTTTTTTTAATGTGTGATAACTTTTATCAAACCCTATAAAATAATCCCACATCATCTTAGGAAGTTCCGGTGTGTCCTCATCAAAACATGACTTTATTCGATAGATGAAGGCTGGATATAGCTTTATAACGTTTTGATTTAATCTCATAAATACTCTCTGTAATTTTGCGTAAATCGTACCTGAATTTAAAAAAAATCCAAACTTTTGAACTTGTCAGGAACTTGCTGTTAATTTTTGCTCACGTTTGGTTTAAAACAATGTTAGAAAAAGAAACACCTTCTTGAATAATGCGGGATTTCTAAACGTGCTCACGCATCTCAGTGTTCTAGCAGACGACCCTCTTAAAGTTACCCCCTTGATGTCTGGAGACAACATTATTTCATTTTTATGACTGCAGGAGGAAACAGATAGATGTAGTTCTTGTCTTGATCTATTTGGCTAGTACTGAGTTTCAGTGGGTTTACTCAAAGAATAACTGTGTTAGAAATGGTTTGACTGAGGGAGGAGGGGCTCACTATAATTATCTTATATTCATCCTTACATTCAAGGTCATCTGTTATTAGGAAGGAGAGAGAAATAAAAACAATGATTTTTAAAAACTGCCAGAAAAATATCTACTGAAGTTGTAAAACCCTAGGGTATGTTTCTGGTAAGGAACCGTGACTGAATGTTACAAAAACTACCAGAAACATTTTAATAAATTCTCATGTCAAGTCACGTGACTATATTACTAACACAGAAATATTAATGTTGTATTTTATAAGTCAGAATTTCTCAAAGATTTGGTGAGTGACGGCCACTGCACCAGGACACCGCCGGGGCTCTGGCAGTTTTAAATAAATATAATATAAGTGTACAACTTATTTATATTTAAAATTAAACAAAAGTAAGTATTGAGACACTCCAATGGGTATGAAATATTCTCTTAAATATCATCGAATAAACTAAGGTTGTAATTTTCAGAAAAAAAATCGAGAGTTCAATATTCAAATTTTCCAAGTTTGGTCAAAATCTTTGAGTTGAGTTCGAGCAGTTGTTAAAACTACACGAACTCAAATTTTTGAAAACTGACACA
>CABFWB010002026.1:110813-126785 GCA_902151455.1 Timema bartmani
AATGTTTGAAGTTACTAAGACTGCACTGTAGCAATGTTTGAAGTTACTAAGACTGCACTGTAGCAATGTTTGAAGTTACTAAGACTGCACTGTAGCAATGTTTGAAGTTACTAAGACTGCACTGTAGCAATGTTTGAAGTTACTAAGACAATGACAATCGGTGGGAGCGAGAAAAATACAACACTAATATTGTATGTGGTAACGTGATTACCATGTGTGTGTGTCCCTAAATACTGGGAGGGTGTTCGTGTGTGCAGCCCTTCGGAACGTCATTTGACACAATGTTCTGCCTTTCCGCAAATACGAGTCTAATGCCATCGAATGGTTGGTGGTGGTCTTAATTTCAAGGAATAATTGGCAACTTCTGGTTCCCAGATATATTTTACTATTTATGTTTTTGACTTTTCTGAACACAATAATCATTTGTAAAAATACAGTTAATCTCTTATCAGTCTCTCTTAAGTTGCAATCGACGCTTTCAATCCTGGGATTATACCAATTTTGATGAATATATTTTTATTTTATCGAAACTAAACAAATGCGTTGTTCCTAAAATATTATTCAAGCATTAAATAAAGTTAACGATGTCCTGTAAAATCCCACATTTCTCTGCTAATGAGACTTATCAATGTGTGTCGAGTCAACAACCCATGAATACCGCTGTGAAGGCACTGAACTAACTGTAGATATATTATTATATAACAGAAGAAAGATACCAAGAGGAAACTGCGGGGGAAAAGCTGGAGCGAGCCTTTCGGAATCTTGTTAAATCCAACCCTACAGCGGTGTCAATTCGAAAAGAATTTTCTTTTTAGGAATTCGATAGCGTTATAAGGGCCTACTGACCTTCTCGCGTCTCTTTAATTTAGTTTCAGGAAAAACTCCTCTTTTTTTCTTCTCGCTCAACTTCATATTACATTTTATCCTTTGCTTGTGGAGTATCTTCCAACGTAAAGAAAACAACCTTTCATCCTTGTGATGAAGGCATGAAAACAGGATCTCAGATAGTTCACAATATACTAGCAATAAATATAAGTGTTGGTGAAATAACTTTCATCCATGATTCATGACAGTAGTAGTTAAGGCGGCAAATAACATTTTAATGCGTTTGTATATAAGTCCACAATGAGGACCTCAATCGATTGGTTGACTTATTTTAAACAACATATTCCAAATTAAAACGTAACTAGTCACATTATTAATTGCTCTCTAGTAGATATACTATTACTAATTATTAATAGTTTGGACAGGACAGTATTTAAAATATGATTCCAGATATTTAATTTAATTTGATTTACGAAATTAATTTCAATTTGTAGATATTTATTTTTAAAAATCCTTATTTTTACTTACCTAATCATTCTAAAATAGTTATTATTATTATTATTATTATTATCAAGGAAAAAAAACTATAACTTATTAACCTTAGCTCCTCCCTTAGAAAAACCCAACTCTTTATTTTTAAAATTCGAAAACAAATAAATCTGTGTCCAAGGACTATACAAAATAGTAAGCCCAATTTGTATAATTATTATTAATTGGAAAACATTAAATTACCAAATCATGATCTATATAAATACGGAGAGCGATTGTGATTGTAATTGATCATAATTATTTCAAATTGGAAAATTACATCTGGATAATTAATTCAAAAGTGTGAGACTTCACTTATATAAAACGAGACCCATTTTCAGTTTAAAATATTGGAAATATATGATTTGATTCAATTTGTATTAAAATATTATAAATGATGTACCTATATGTATTTATTGAGTGAATTACACTACCGAACAGCAAGTGACATAAGGTCCTCTCTCCAAATAATCTCTGGTATAGAAAGAAACCTGTCGAACACGTGGTAACAAGCCAGCTCTTGGTATTGTACCTCTTCCAACCTCTTTGTGCCTCCTTGTCTCGCAAACCCTTTCTTGACTCCACTTCACATCTTATTACGAAATTCAATTCTCGCAGAGTGGTGAATGCAAGATTGGTGTTGCCTAGCAATGATCCGCTCCTGACTGTACCCGGCTACATGACAGATACAGTCTGAGCAACAAATTAAGAATGAGAACGTTCTTAAAGCGCTCTTCCCCTGACTATAACTACCGTGTGAAGACTGGTTCACCCCCTGACTATAACTACCGTGTGAAGACTGGTTCACCCCCTGACTATAACTACCGTGTGAAGACTGGCTCACCCCCTGACTATAACTACCGTGTGAGGACTGGCTCACCCCCTGACTATAACTACCGTGTGAGGACTGGCTCACCCCCTGACTATAACTACCGTGTGAGGACTGGCTCACCCCCTGACTATAACTACCGTGTGAGGACTGGCTCACCCCCTGACTATAACTACCGTGTGAGGACTGGCTCACCCCCTGACTATAACTACCGTGTGAGGACTGGCTCACCCCCTGACTATAACTACCGTGTGAGGACTGGCTCACCCCCTGACTATAACTACCGTGTGAGGACTGGCTCACCCCCTGACTATAACTACCGTGTGAGGACTGGCTCACCCCCTGACTATAACTACCGTGTGAGGACTGGCTCACCCCCTGACTATAACTACCGTGTGAGGACTGGCTCACCCCCTGACTATAACTACCGTGTGAGGACTGGCTCACCCCCTGACTATAACTACCGTGTGAGGACTGGCTCACCCCCTGACTATAACTACCGTGTGAGGACTGGCTCACCCCCTGACTATAACTACCGTGTGAGGACTGGCTCACCCCCTGACTATAACTACCGTGTGAGGACTGGCTCACCCCCTGACTATAACTACCGTGTGAGGACTGGCTCACCCCCTGACTATAACTACCGTGTGAGGACTGGCTCACCCCCTGACTATAACTACCGTGTGAGGACTGGCTCACCCCCTGACTATAACTACCGTGTGAGGACTGGCTCACCCCCTGACTATAACTACCGTGTGAGGACTGGCTCACCCCCTGACTATAACTACCGTGTGAGGACTGGCTCACCAGCTTGACTACTTCCCGTTCTCAATATATTTGTTATCTATCTCCGTCCATCTTCCTATTATTTAACTCTTTTTAATCAAATTTTAATATATATATATATATATATATTTCTTAGTTAATTTATTTTTTAGATAGATAAATGGTTTCAAGGAATATTCTTTATTACAGTTCAGTATTCATAGAAAACTGAAAGCTATAAAAACTACTTGATCTATTTTCAAGTATTTATAAGTCAAATCATCTGATCCGAAACTGTCACTTTTGATGGATATTAAATAGAGATAAATACCCATAAAAATACTAATGGAATATTAAAATGCTATTAATTTTGGACGACAAAAGGGTATATTTATTCTAAAAGTTATTTATAACTAAAACCAGATTGTTCCATATAATAGTCACATGAATATATTTTGGAAGTTGTTTTCTTGAATAGTCCAAATATACGGGGAATAATAATTACTACGGACAAATTTAAACAATCAAAAACATAAAAACAAATTTTATACTTATATAAGAGGCATTATACAAGTATTTTGAATTATACTAAGTGGATAACATCGTTAACATCACTATTTAGGAAAACTAGAGGAAAGTATTTGGTAGGTCAGTAACCACCATACTCAGGAAAACTAGAGTAGAAACAGTTCCTACATCCTTAGCATAATTCAGATACTATCACATTTAATATAGCCCTCTCTGTATATTAGTAGCACAGTTCAATAAACAACATCAAAACAGAGATCTAGTGTTCTCCATAGACAACCTGTCGAAACGCTGACGATAGGGTGATAGACAGGCCTATTATTATATAGATGACCCTAGTATCACATATACTGTGATGATGCTATGGTTGGAGCTTACTCACACTTTTATCACCTCCTCAATCCACCCTTCAGCATGACTCAAGCCGGAATAATCGGCGTGTGTTTAGTTTTATAAATGATTTATCCACTTCAAAATAAGAAAGATCTTATTTTCAGCACCGCGTCTTAACACTTGTTCAGATTATACGTATTATGTACTAATTACAATAGTTAGTTATGGCTGAGTAAGGTTTAATTTAGAGAAAGTGTAGTTACATTTGCGTGGAGGAAGAGTGTAAAATAATTTAGGGAATACCATCCTCAAGACACCTAACTGGGACTCGAACCCAGGTTTCAATGTCGCCGGCAATCTTTTCTACTACGGGAGTGACGCCTTAGACCATGCGGCCACTGGATCAGGTAGGAAAAATAATTCCAAATTTGGAGTTTGTGAACGCTTTTACCCTGGTGTTGGTTGAAAATGTATGAATATTGAAACTTTGTACAATCTTTTATAGACAACATATTATTATTAAAACTTGTTTGAATAAATCCCCTACTCCCTGAACTAGGGAAATATGGACATTAAGAACAACATAATAATATATTTTGTCGATATTCTAAGCGACTGCTCTATGTTTACAACATCCGGAGAGGTAAGAGTGAATCGATTACTTTTTGAAATCTTTGAACAAACTGTGAGACAACTTTTAAATTTTAAATTGGTAGAAGACGCTACAAAGATGTAAAACAAACTGTCCCAGGACAAGCAAAATTGGAGAGCTGCATTGAACTAATTGAAAGCGTTACGACCTTGTGAATGAATGAAGTAGTCCTAAGTGGCTATTTTGGTAGCTGATCATCTGGAATATATTAATAATAACAAATATACAATAATAATTAAATATATCTTAAAAAAATCCTTATTTTTGCTTTTTAATTATATTTTTAAAACTGCTCCGAATTTAATTTTGAGTGTAGGCTACTCATGATTCCAAAATATCAAGTCAAATAAATATTTATAAACTAAGGCCTATCAGTTAGGTGAAAAAGTAGTACCATTTCTGCGGTAAAGACGTGTGAGGTGACATTTTATTCAGTTATTTGTGTAGATTACGTATATGGCAACCCGGAAATTGAAATTGGTGGCTTTATAATCTTTTTTGCTAAAAAAAACTTTAAAAATAACGTCCATTTTTTGTTTTTATTTTCTCCCTTACTAAACTTAAATTAAAAAAATAAGTTCATACAACATTTGTTTAGCAATAAATTATCTATAAAAGATGGTACAGTTTATTTTCAAGGTTGAACCAACGGTAAAAGCCCTAACGAGGGTCAAACCTGAATAATATCCAACTATTCCGGGTCTTAAATGCATCACGCAAAGTTAATATGTTTAAAATCCACCGGACTGAATTGCTGAATTTAATAATTACTGATATTCACAAAACATTGTACAGTTTCTATTGGTGAGAAAATCTTCCTAAAGTTACTCCAGAGCCCAGGAAACATAATCGATAAAGTTTTTGATTTGTACAAAATTAACTCGATTAAAGACTTCGAGAGAGCTCACCGGCGAGATAATACTAAACCTGCGTTGTATGCAAATATCAAAGGAAGCTTCAAAGTTAAGTCTTGGCCACAGTTCCTTACAGCTAATTCAAACAAGGCTAACCTCATTAAGTTTCTAATTGATTTGTGGAGCACACCCATTTATCAAAGCAAACTGCAGAGTAGAGTTATGTTCATTGATAATGAAGACAAGAGCTGGAAAATAACGTCTGTTGAAGCGACAGAACTTATTGAACTTGCTCGCGACCACGAAGAGGCCAACACAAGGTTAGCCTTACATGCAGAACATGTTGCTGCAGTTGTTCATGCTGATGACACCGATGTCCTAATCATTCTACTAGATTTCATTCAACAAATTAAATGTCAAGTTTATGTGAGAATGGGTAAGAAAGGAAACGATCTGATTGTCTTCCTTCAAAATGTTGGCAAGCACAGCCCTAAGCTATCAGGTGGCTGCAACACTGATCACTTCATGACAGCTCTGATTCGGTTTCATAGCTTCACAAGCTGTGACAGTGTTTCAGACTTTCACGGCAAAGGAAAGAGGACACCTTTCAAACTAATGAGCACTGCAGCACACTACAATGAACCGTTCAAAGCCTTTGGAGAAGAATGGAAGGTGAGTGAGTCCCTAAATGCCAGCTTGGAGAAGTTTGTGTGCCAAATGTACGGCGGGAAAAAAGCTTATGACGTAAATAAACTGAAGTATGATTTCTACTGCCGTAAAGGAGGCAATATTCAGCCATAACTCTTATCTTCTTCTCATTCAATATTAGGCCTACAGGTGAGCAGAGCCAACTACCAGACCACTATATGGGGGAGATCTTTCAGATGGCTCTCACACCATATGAACATGGATGGTATGAGAACAATGCCTACATTGCCATCATAGGTGCCAACTTCAGGGGTGCTCAAAACCCCCAATATTTCAGCCTTTTTAAAACCTTAATATTAAGGCGCCAGCTCTGTCTTGGATATAGGGTTGCTCTGCGAACAATGTTTTATAGCGTAGCAAACGGCAGGTGCTGTCATCTGATATGTAAACAAGCGTGATTAAGTTGGTAGCACTCGCCACTCGTGAACTGACAACCTAGCATCTGTAACCATGTTTCCATTATAGTTTGGTTAGTGGCAGTACTAGTATTTTATGTATTATTTTTGTGTTGTACATGTTTCTTTTCTTTTATTAAATTCATTTTTATTTTACTAAACATATATTGAGACTAACAAATTGCACCTTAATTTTGGCCATATTTTAAATACGACGCTGGAAATTTTTCAAATGTTATGCCACTCCAACACCCCTTTATCGAGCACCCCCAATGTTTTTTTACAATTTGGCACCTATGCTTGCCATTAAGTGACTTGTAAATCGGCCCGCTCCTGAGGAAGTACTGGAGATGATATCATGCAACAAGTGCTAATCCTGTCAACCAGGATCATGGACGAGCTCAGACGTCAACCTCCCGTGCACCGACATCTGCAGCTGCTCGGGGGATAAACAAGAAATATATACAGAATATGAAGAGTACGTAGATAATGATGGTGATGATGACAATGTTAATGACGACGTTTATTATTTTGAAGAAGAATGTTAGTGAAGCTGTAAATTGATATACAGTACAAAGCGTTGTTAAAAATCATAATGTTTCCAGAATTATTTTTTGTTTCTAAAATAGCACAAGTTTTTTTAACAACTATATAAATATGTGTGTTTGTAAAAAAAGTCACCACATAGCTAATATGTACCTTAATAAGCTATGTGGAGACAAATATGTATTAAACCTCACCAAAGTATGAATTCACCGTACTTGTTTGTGTCGACTAAGAGAGAAAGACTAATGATAAACTTTGAGATGTAATAAAAACTAAACAAATTTTGTTTTGTGAATAGGAACTACGCATTAATATATTATAACTATATATAGAATTCAGTCCAGTAGATTTTAAACATATTAACTTTGCGTGATGCATTTAAGACCCGGAATAGTTGGATATTATTCAGGTTTGACCCTCGTTAGGGCTTTTATAGTTGGTTCAACCTTGAAAATAAACTGAACCATTTTTATGGATAATGTATAGCTAAACAAATTTTATACGTACATGTTTTTTAAAATTTATGGTTAGTAAGTGAAAAAAAAAAAAGGTGAGTTTTTTCAACGTTTTTAACAAAAAAGATAAGAAAGCTACCAATTTCGATTTCCGGGTTGCCATATTCGTAATTTACGCCAAAAAACTGAATAAAATGACACCTCCCCACCCCGCCCACGACTTTACCGCAGAAACGGTACTATTTACATGAAAATCGGGGTCTAGCTGATAGACGATTATTTCAGTTTATTATTATATAGGAAAAGATTTAAAAATCATAAGCTTATTAATGGTTATTTTGACAATCTTTAGAGCATATGTTATATTTTTATAATGCTATCTAACTAAATTAAATTAATGAATGAAAATAAACTACAGTTATATTAAATGCACATTTTCCCCAATCAGGAAACCAAGGAAACTAATTTACAAGAGGCTGATGACAGGACCAATTAGTCTCTCTCTCACCATTCATAGCTTCATTAGTTGGAGAAACAAAGCTAGACCTACAATTAAACCGCGCGTTGCCTCTGGCGGCCAATCCTGTAAACAGATTCACAATATGGGACACAAAGCAACCAACTCAATGTATTGGTATCGAACTTAAAGATCGATAGTTATCGGAATGTTACAGGAACCAATATGTGCCCTCCATCCAGGCCAAAGAGGAACTAACTCTAGTTAATTAAGAGCTGGTATTGCGGCAAGACGCATTTAACTATAACTACAAACACATGCATTGCTTAGCATGAGGGATAAGGCATATATCCTTGTCTTGTCTGGTTTGCCTGTGACGTCAAGTTTGGGAATCATTTGGTGTGTCGAGGGTTTTTTTATAATTAATTGTTGTATTCACTACCTCCATGCAGATTCGAGTACATTTATTCTAGAATTATACCTTCCTCATCCACATTCATTAGTGTAAATCCTTGTGTAACATGAATAGGCAATAATACGGGTTGCACAAAAACAAACTATAAAAATATAACATTTTAAAATCAAATGAGAGGTCTGAAGGAATCTGAAGGAATAACTTGATTGGCTACATCTGTCAAGAATGATTTGATTAAAACTACTCTAGCTTTACATACATTTAACTTAGAGGTTTAAGACTGATAGCTAACGTTCCCTCGAACCAGTGGCTCATCTATTTTAAATATACCGACTGAACACTTGGTTCATACTTGCATCATAATACTCGTACTTATGTATTTTTCATTGAATTTAAAATTTGTACTCTAGAAGGGCCCGGAATTTACAGTATCTACTGGTATTTTTCTTGATACATATGTTCATAAATAAATACTAAAATATTGAATTTGAGCAAATTATAGGCCTAGGTTTAATTATTTAAAATACCCTTTCATTTCTAATCATTAACATTTAATATAATATAATATAATAAATGCTATTAGTTATTTTTAGTGTTTTACTAAAGATATATATCTTAACAAGTACTTAGTGTATATTAAATAAACCCCTCTTAATTTGTTTGTTTTCTTAGTAAATGTTGGATTTTATCATTAAATGGCATATCTTTTTCTTTTATTTTATGTTTTGAGATTAAAACATGTGCTAAATAAATAATTTTTAAAATATGTGCACATAACACATTCAAAATAGATGTTTTAAGACTGTACTTAGCTAATTACTATACGCACATATTTACGGATTGTTAGTATCCGTTTCAAACATTAAAATGAGTAAACTCACTCAGAATAATTAAGAGCCCACTTTTATTCGTGGATATCTACTTTTACGTGGTTACTTGAAAACATTGCAATTACTTTGAGTAAAACCTGTCCTAAGCCTACTAAAGCTGTGCAGATAAAAATGTGAAAGCAATTAGTTTATTTAAATGGTGAGTGATGTGTAGTATTAAAAAGTTTTAGTTATTGGATTGAGCAATTTAATAAAATTAAAATGTATTTTTAAGAATTATTAAATTTGTACTTGAAGTATATTACATTAATGCCACTATTATTTTAATTATCTATATTTTACATTGTTATTAGCATATTTAAAATAAACCAAATACATTCCTAATAAAATATTATATTTACCATTTCCACATCCGGTCAAACTTTGTTAAGGCTCTTCGTGTAGTAATCTTGATAAGTGGTGAATGAATCTCTCTAGCTAATTAATAGAGAGATTCATTAAAGTATCAGGCAAACAAGATGGATGGTACTAATAGTAAATAACAACTTTGTCTACCTCATGTGATGTTCATTTAACTAAATAAATTCACCAGCTGACATACATCCCGAATATAATTCAAATGTGAATTTAAGTAAAACCATTTTATTTAAAGGATTGATGTAATATTTATAATGAACTTTTCTATTATCGTTTTTTAGTCTTAGCACACGTGGCAGTAAGTAGCCTAACTGCATATCTAACTAATTTTATTTTATATCAGGAAATAAGGATGGAACTTAAACAGTTATTTAAGTAATAACCCTATCATTTATTGCATAATTTTTGACTTACCAAAGAATGATCCAAATTTTTTATTTTTTTTTGTACTTTATTTCAATATTTATTATTTGGTTTTATCTCAATAAGTCCTCATTTATATCTAATTAAACTACTTTGCTACACATACCCAATTTTTAAATCCCTTTTTGTATATTAAATTTGGTGTTTAATTTAATTAAAAGTTTTAATTATTTATTCCTGTGTTATTCTATATTCTGAACTGTTATAGATCTTGTAACGGTTGCTTATCAATATATCAAAGAAAATAGAAATGATTATACTTATTCTCAGACATGTCTTGCTAAATGAAAGGACATTGTAATACAAGACTAAACAAACGTTGATAGCCAGTTAGTTATAAATTACCAGATGTAGTTTTAATTGATGTGTAATTTATGTTTTGTTTGTGATACCGTGTATTTGTATGACGTCATACCTTATAGCTCAAGGACAATAAGTGAGGGGATGACTACCTTTTAAAAGATGACTTTAAAGGATACTACAATTATTAATTTACTATTCAACCTAAGGGCCGTCCTTGAATTACGTTAAGGTTTTTGTTACAGGAGGTGGGGGCAGAATCCATCTAACGTAGGGGAGGGGGCAGAATCCATCTTGCGTAGGGGAGGGGGCAGAATCCATCTTAAGTAGGGGTGGGAGCAGAATCCATCTTACGTAGGGGTGAGGGACAGAATCCATCTTACGTAGGGGTGAGGGACAGAATCCATCTTACGTAGGGGTGGGAACAGAATCCATCTTACGTAGGGGTGAGGGACAGAATACATTTTAAGTAGGGGTGAGGGACAGAATCCATCTTACGTAGGGGTGAGGGACAGAATCCATCTTAAGTAGGGGTGGGGGACAGAATCCATCTTACGTAGGGGTGAGGGACAGAATCCATCTTAAGTAGGGGTGAGGGACAGAATCCATCTTAAGTAGGGGTGGGAGCAGAATCCATCTTACGTAGGGGTGAGGGACAGAATCCATCTTAAGTAGGGGTGAGGGACAGAATCCATCTTACGTAGGGGTGGGGGACAGAATCCATCTTAAGTAGGGGTGAGGGACAGAATCCATCTTACGTAGGGGTGGGAACAGAATCCATCTTACGTAGGGGTGAGGGACAGAATACATTTTAAGTAGGGGTGAGGGACAGAATCCATCTTACGTAGGGGTGAGGGACAGAATCCATCTTACGTAGGGGTGGGAACAGAATCCATCTTAAGTAGGGCTGGGAGCAGAATCCATCTTAAGTAGGGGTGGGAGCAAAATCCATCTTACTTATGGATGGGGGACAGAATCCATCTTAAGTAGGGCTGGGAGCAGAATCCATCTTAAGTAGGGGTGGGGGCAGAATCCATCTTACGTAACGTTTTTTATCAATGTTTATGATTTTGGTAAAAAAAAATATTTATTATAAAATTTCACTTACTGTAATTAAAGTATTTTAAAATTGCATATTACCCTCATCAATACCCATCGTTATGTCTAAAATAAATAAACGATTAAAATATCATAACTTACCAAACCGTAAACATTACGTAAGATCTAGGGCAGGTGGGGTTAACGGAAACTCTTACGAAGATGGAAAAAAAACTACTTAATTTACGTGTCAGTGTATGCTCTATCACTAAATTAATAATAAACATTATTATTATCTTAACTAACATTAGTATATAAATGTCATTCAACTGTGGAGTTAGTTAAAAATTATTTAAAATGTTTGTATTTAAGATCTCTAACTCTTTTGTTGAATTTATTTTTTGTTGATAGCAATTTTTTTTAAATACGGTGTTAGTATAGAAAACTTAGAACTAAGCTGATCACAATAAGTCATAAGGCATCCAAATAAAGAGAAAAAATAATAAAAGAAACTGCATGAAATCTGGAAAACTTAATGGTCGACAGAACTCATAAATCATACAGACAATCGTCTGAGATCTACAGAAATTTTAACTCTAAATTTGATTCCATTTGAGACCTATTAATAAAGTTCAAATTAATCTCACTGTAATAATATAACTATTTAATTTATTAATTGTAATTGACAGACAGAAAATGTAATTAGATCAAATATTAGCTAAAGATTCACACAATTGGCTTGATTCATTAAAGTTTACTCAATTTTATTGGGATGTATTTTTTTGAAGAACAGTTTATAAAATACCAAAAATATTTCTTTGAAGCCAACATTGATAATGTTTTACTACTATTTGTGCTATTTAATAGGTATTTATAATAATCTACCAAAAGTGACATCTGCAGACCAGATGACTTGATGTAATAATATATTAAAATGGTTTTAGTATATTTAGTAACTAACAGTTACTATTCTTCCTGCCACAATCTAATACATTTACCCAACGGTATTACTGCTATGTTAATTCATTAGTCAAAATAATTTATGCTGAATGTATTTAATGTTACATTTAAATATATAAGCCACTCTTTTTCAATATCCTTATTGTTAATTCAAGCTAAACAAACAATTTAGTATATAATTTAATGAATGTGTTGGATACTTATTCAGTAAATAAAGGTATTTCCTACAAAACTAATCATATTTACTGTATGAGTAAGTTCCCACAGTATTTATTCTGGTTTTTAACAAAAATAAATATGTTACTGGAGTGTGCTGCAGCAAATCCCACCATAGAAACCACGTCATCCATCAAACCAAGGAACAACCATATGAATAGTTGTAAAGTAGAGGTTCTAGGAGATACCATTACAAATATACAACAACCAGACCCCTTTACCCCGTATGGCTTGGTAGTAAGGTTTACTGGGGCCAGGAGGGCTGCTAGATTGAGGGGGGGTAGCAATGTTGGGGTATGTCTGAAACTGATTACACACACACAAAATGGCCTGCTATTAAAACCGACTTAATGTGCGAGACACTAGCGCTTCATCATTTGTAGCGGGAACATTGCGAAGATGGGATGCTTTGGGGAAGTTGCTGTAAGGAAATGGTAAACAGCGTCCACACAAAGAACAAAAGGACCGAAGAATAATAGAATACACTAATTACGTTTTTAATAGGTCTTTTAACAAAGGCTTTGTCTACAAAGAAGAGATGTGTAAAGTTAATTAAAAAAATATGTCACACCCAATTTTAAATAAAAAACTGAAATATTTATTTTCAAATAAGATATATTTCAGGGATATTTTTACATTTGTGAATAATTCACATTAATAAGTAAATTTGTTAGGAATAATACAAAAGATATCAAGAGAGTTAGTTATATTTTTTATGATCAGCTTTTACAACAGATTTGTTTGATTAGTTTTGTATCCAAATGAAAATGTCAGGACTATAAGCAATAAAGTCATAAAAACTGAAATAATAAACTGATATTAAACTATATAAAGTCTTTAATAAACTAACATATACAGATGTTACCCAAGAAAAAGATTAAAGCAATTGATTAGTTAAAAAATAAAACATTATCTTCTTTTTTTCTATTAAATTGCTTGAAATCTTCTTAGACATAGGAAATACTATTTAAAATTATGTTTGCTGGACAAATATTTATTATTCTATTTTATTTACAACAACAATAGATTTTTAAAATGATGCTCTGGCTCATTAAGACATTCCTTATATTAATATCTAAAAGGTTTTCAAATACCTGGAATATTCGAACTTGAGTAGATGGAAATTAACTTAGTCTGATAAATTTTTTAGATAAAACCAACCCATAAAATGTTATAACAATAAAATCCCCCTTGTGCTATTAAGAAATAAAACCTTAATTTATTTTGTAACTAAATCCCTCTAGAGAGGTTTAAACAGACAAATAAATAACTTAATAAACAATTGTAATCCCCCTGCCCTAGATTGGGATGTTTGATTAAAGCTAGCATAACAGTGTTGTAAGAAGCGAGCGAAAGAACTGGTCTGGTTTAATTGTTATGAGGAGTTAGTAAACATTAGGACGAAATCACTGACATCTCAAAAGAACTTGACCTCGTTGTCCCGGCAACTCAACCGATTTGACGAATAAATTGTTTTGTTTTAGAGCTATCAGAGGCTGATAAATCAAAACACAGTGTAGCTAAAAAAAACTGTTCAAAAGATTCACTATCACCATTGTTATATATATATATATGTATGTATATATATATGTATATATGTAAATATATATGTATATATATTAATATAAATAAATATGTATATATATGTATATGTATATATATGTATATGTATATATATATGTATATGTATATATATATGTATATGTATATATATNTATATATGTATATATGTGTATATATGTAAATATATGTGTATATATATATGTATATATATACATATATATATATATGTATATATATATATATGTATATATATATGTATATATATATGTATATATATATATATATGAAAGGTCCACACCAACTTTAAAGTTTCTCCGCCATTTTGAATTTTTTCGTGGGTTAAATTTAAAAATTTTAACTTTTTGGAATGTTCCCTTAGGTTACAGGCTAGAAGCTATAAGTTTGCCAAATTTAAAGTTTCTCGCTCATATGGAGGTGGGTAAGCATTAATGTCAGTGAGTTAGTGAGTCAGCCGTGTGGCCTTATAGTAGTATAATAATATTAGCATAAAGAGCTAACTTGCATGTACAATACACGTTTACTCCAATTTGAACAATTAATTCCTAATCCTTGGACTGGATAATAGTTGTACTGTATTATATACATGCATATTTTGCTTGTTTTCATATATCTTTATATATTTACGTATATATACAGGTCTATATAATAATAAGTCTATAAATGTTAACATATTGGTTGTATCCTGAAATATCTAGTCTCAACGGACTCCAATGTGCTTGTGTTTAACTGGAGCCGACTGTACACACACAGCCGGGCCTAAATAACACATCTATTTAATTTACGCCGCAACGTAACTGGTTTACAACGTCGCAAGATAAGACAAACACGTACCGTGCTTATTCAACATTCTCTCAGTGACTCTCTCATACCGTCTTCTTAACGACACAAAACTTTGCCATAAAACTAAACAATTTCCCATTTAGCAACTTAACGTTCCGTGAGGTAAGACTTTAAAGGGAGATTTACTTTCTTCTCTCGACGCTGTTCGCTGAGGAGAGATGTAAGATCTAACAATCTCGCGGTATTCAACAAATATCTAGATATATAAAAATAGGGCTTACGCAGAAATAAAGTTAAAATACATCAACATTCTCGTTTAGGATTAAAAACCTTTCATACTAAAGTAATAACTATAAAAAGATAATTCCAAAGTTAAATTAGATCATTTTCCATGACGTTTAACGTGAAATATCGCAGTTAATAGTTTAAGGTAAATTGTAAAAATATAAGATAAAACATTTTCTTGAATGGGGTCACAAAATACATTTTATAATTAATGGGTATATATTTAATATGTGAAGACAGATTGATTCTAGGTTATCTGACACGGCCGTCACTGATTTTATATTTAAATTAGTTGGAAAATAGTCTCTGCACATGGGAATGGATCCCGGGACCCTGGGCTTAGCGCGGTTGAATCATAAACGTGGAGATTTTCTATAAAAAAAATATTGCAGTGTAAAGATATATCTCTTTAAGTGGATGATGTTTTGAAACTCGAGTCCCGGTGAATAATGAGACAGCCTGAATAGCCGATATATTGCCACTGTTCTCTAAGACCTTAGACATACTATAATATATATTATATATACAGGTATCAATATTATAAAAGATTACATTTTCCACTCTCAAGAGTCCAAAATGCCACATATTGTGGTTGGTTTTTGAGACCTAGCTACGATAGAAAATAAAGGTACTTGGTATAGAAGTTTAGAATGGCTCTTTGTGAATCAAAAGAAGTTATTTAATCACAACACACATTGTATAAACTTTCCGTATTTTCCTCTTCCCCTGTATGTTTTCCTGCTGCTGGACAGCGCAAACCCGTAACGTTATAACCCCCTTGGCTTCTGGTATTTATGAATTTCTTCTCGGCAGTTCAAGAACCTTTGCACCTTTACTTCCCCTCTACTC
>CABFWB010002027.1:0-41771 GCA_902151455.1 Timema bartmani
AAGGTTGATAGTGAGTATGAGGGTGTGGAACCAGCAGAAACTCTTAAAATTAATTTAAGACTAACTAACCAAAACCTGATGATTGTTGGGGTGGTTCCACTTTCGGGAAAAATACCTAAGGTACCAATCAGGAATCAAACCCGGGACCCCTAGGCTCGTAGACAGGTGAACTGGCCACTACACCACGGGGCCAGTTTTTTCTATTAGTTTAAACATGATAAATGGTCACGGGAATTCAACTAGGGGGACATAACTTACCAGGCCAATGACCTACCACTGATCTATAAAGGATTCGTTCCGAGCAGAGTCGTGTGGATCTATCGATTACTTGGAAACCACAGCCACCGTCGACTCAGGGTCGATGTTTTATGTCCGATCGTACAATATTTAATTTTACATGATTAGCGGAGTAGTCCTACATAAATAATAAATTATCTAACTCTACGGATACAGCCGTCACTGACATCAGATTTCAACTATTCCTATGTTCAGGCGTGATTTTATTAATTTAATTAAAAATGATATCAGTAACGCTCTATCTGTAGCTCAAGCCCATTCCATCTTCATATTATTATACGTCTATAAAGTGCAATAGTCTCTCGAGTTTACTAAAGAGTGAGCAAACAATGGTGTGGTATTTGGGGGGTTGAGATTGGCATTAAGGAAATAACGAGTCACCTTTTTTTAAAAAACAGAACCCTTTTACATAGGTATTTATTAGGATAGTAAACCAACATCCTGTGCAGTATACAAGGGGTGCAGACAAAATATAAATCAAGTGCGCCCAATGACCGTTATTACCAACAATTTTTTCCACTAGAAAAGGGACTTAGAAAGTACCCAAATATCTCACCTCATAGTCGAACTTGCTATGCTCCTCCCCCCCGTAAGCGATGAAGGCACCCCCGGCGCTGGGAATCACTTTCCCCGGGACAAAGTCTCCCTCGTGGAACGCTCTGCCCACGAAGATGTCGCTGCCATCTCCGTCCTTGCCTGCCCACACTGCCCCATCAGGGATCTGCCCCATTGAAGACTGCACCCACATGTCGTCTATGATAAAAAGCTTATTAGAAAGGAAACGAGTAAAAATACGTGCTATTACTCGGACAGTAAGTTAACATCTCACCTGATATTCTTTAAATTGAAAAATGACACCTGAAATAGGGAATCAAACCCGAGGCCTTAGCTTAATACGCCAAGGCTCTAACCACTGAGCTATCCAGGAATCATCCCGTACCCAGGGTCATTCTTCACTCATATTTTAAGGCGGAGTCTGGAATGGACGTGTGGAAATCACCGGCAACAAATGATGCCAAGAAATGTTACACTCAGAATATAAAATACAATAGTTTTAACGGTTCTTCTTTATAGCTGTGTAACATGCTGTTCTAGATCACCTGACGAGAATAAATTTAGAATTTTCAAAAAAGAATTACTTAGAAGAATATTTGGTCCGAAAAGCGATAAGAATAATGGAGATTTGAGGAGGCTACATAGCTGTTAGATAAATTTCCTGTACTCATCACCAGACATTGTTATGATAATTGAATCTCGCAGGTTACGGTGGGAAGGCCACGCAGCGCGAATTGAAGAAACTAGAATTGCTTTTACGGTATTGACTGGCAGAACTAATGGGAAGATATCAGTGGGAAGACCTAGACGCAGATTGGAGTATAAAATTATAATGGACCTGAAAGAAACAGGGTTTAGGGAGTTGGAATGAATATAACTACCTCAATATAGGAAGAGGATGTAATGAGGTGGACTGGATAGAACTAGCTCAAGATATGAATAAGGTATAATTAGGTAAAATGATTAGAACTAGCTCAAGATATAGATAGGGTGTAATTAGGTAGTCTGGATTAGCTAAAGATAGAGATGGGGTGAAATGAGGTAGAATGAATATAACTAGCTCAAGATAGAGATAGGGTGTAATTAGGTAGTCTGGATTAGCTAAAGATAGAGATGGGTGGCGAATTTTTTAATTGAATAATGATCTTATAAATCTTAATGCGATATAATTATTAAGTATGTATTGAAAGTATTAGTACTTTCCAGAACTTAAATAATCCAAGGATTGGTAAAAAATTAAATGGTTCAGATAAATAAAGTATTTAATAAGTTTGAGCTTCCAGAGACGTACAAAGCACTAAACTAACTACACTTTCCTTGAATTGACAGTAATTCACCAGCCTCGGTGGGTGCTCGGAACAATATATCGTCTAGACAAGATTGTTGGTGACGGTGAGGTCATTTATCCGCGCATGTAGAGAACACCTTATTCACAGAAAATCTGGAAGCGCCGGGGATTGAACTCAGGACGTCTGTTAGGTAAATATATATGATTTCATAGTGACTTTTAATATATTAAATACAATATAACACTTTCACCACCCTGACTTAATACCCATTCTGATTACACTCATATTAAGTACTAACTACGTTAATGAGTTAGGGATGAGGAAGGTTGAATTTAGTGGTAGTGTACACCCGCATTTGCGTGGAGGGAGAGTGGATAAACATTTTTTTAAAGCAGCCTCAGTACACCTGAAAGGAATTAGAACTCCAATCTCCCTGTCATCGGCAGTCTAGTCTAACATAAGAATGACGCCTTAGTCCATGCGGCCACTAAAGCAGGTGACACGATAATCGACGTATATTTTTAGTTAGATTTACATTTTATATTTATTCATAATATTGTATTTTAGACTTTTGGACCCATTGCTTTGGTCCAAATCCACCAAATTATAATATATAAAAATGTTCTTTAAAAACAGATTTTTTAATATACGAGTGAGTAATTGTAAATAATATCACTTATGAATATATAAAAAACAAATACACATACTTCACATTTTGGATAAATTTCCCATCACAAGCATCTTAGGGTATAATATAATATTTAATATTTGTGCAAGATTATAGCTACATTATTTATAGTTCTATTAAAATTAAGCGGACACAATCTTAGATCTTGGCTGAGAGTTCTATTTGTTTTGCGATGAACATACATAACTAAGACATGTAATGTCTACTTTAACATGGTCGATATGATGTTTTACAAGGTCGTGCATATATGTTTTGAAATTTATTTACATAAAAGTAATTCTAAAAAAAAAGAAGATTAACTTTGTGACTTTACCTTATAGACTGCATTCATGTTTTATATAATAAAGATTATTCTGCACACTTTGTGAATTCTTAAATTACGTAGTTTTAATTTTTTAAATTAGTTGATCTAAATTTACTTTATAAATTTTGGTGGTGCTTGCGAGTGAAAATACAGATTTTTTCAATAAGATTTAGAAAGTATTTTAAAATAAAAATATTTGGAAATTCACTTTAAGTTTTTCCCAAGTCAACATATTAATATTTAGTAAAGTTCCGTTTTATACTAATCATATTAATTAATTTTTATATCTAAATAAAATACATTTGTATTTTTTTTTGTCCTAACCAACAACTTTATTTTGAATTTTGGATTTTTGTTTCATAATATTGACATCTGCTCTTATATTGATACACCTTCATATATTATTACAAAATACTCGTATCACCAATTATCACTGGCTTGTCCATTATAAACGATGTTAATCCTAGTATTCCCCAACCCAAATATAGAAATTAGCTTTATTGTTATAAACGCTCAAAATATTTGAAGTTTGGTTTTATAAACTAAGAACAATGAAGACAGGTCAAATACACGGCATTAAAATTCAAGCATAGGTCCACGGCTAGATATTTATAAGGTATAAGTTACTGTTGTATACAGCGTTAGAACATTTTACGTATTTTTCCCTAAAAGCTAGTTTGACCCATTAAAATCAATCCATACAGTACATTTGGTACAGTTTTATTAATTATTAGTGAAAGGTCGTTTAGCCCAACCGAGATAGGACGTATGGACTAAAGCTAGAATACTTATTCTCCCTTTCATTTACGTACACCTAACTAAACATTATCTAATCCATCATAAATAACCTAACCTAGCCATAAGGCGATTTTCTTTTAATTTCGCAACCCTAATCTAACCTTACCATTAGGAGATTCACCTTCAGTTTGGCAAACCTAACCTGACCTAACCTTGCAATTGAACAAACGCGAGTCAGATGTAAACAAACACACAAGATAGGATTACCATATGATTTTAAAACTGTGTCAAATGACCAATGACCAACCTGGTCCAAAAGTTCCGCTTATTTCAGCTAAAATAATCCCAAATTGCGCCAAAACGTCCAACGCGCGTAGTAGGCATTTATAATTTCTCTGTAGTTCTCAATTAGATAAAATTACTGAAATTATAATTTCAAGACTGTTTATTCCCCGTGAAATATATTTGTGTTTTAATCACTGTCACTAATGTCATACATGCAAGCTACGTTATGAAGGTACTCACATGAGTTGTTAGAACGAGACGTTCGATCTGTAAGGTTGGCACTAGCTATCCAGGCTTAGAACAGATACACAAGTGATTCACTTGCTCTCAGTGTTATATTAGTCTCCTCCTTGTGAAAGTGCACTGTTGATAGATACAGATAACACTGCTATCACAAGGCTCGACAAACACTCAGGTGATGGTGACAAATGGTTCATGGAACTGGCACCAGTACTTGAGGAGAACAGCCGCTCATGACGACTATTTGTGTCAGTGGCACGTGGGTGAACAATACAACTTACGTTCGACCGAAGATTGAACATATTTCAGTAAATAAAATACCTAAACTATACTAAATAAAATCATAATATTATATAATACAGAGCCCGAAAGGTGTGTCTAATTCTAAAGATAAATTGAAAGACCAGATATACTACTAAATATTTAAAAAAGGTGCAAATTAAAAGTTACTCTACATTTTCAGACCGAAAAAAAAGCATAAAATGTTAAATACAATATTGCCCCTATTGTATTGGTATACACAGCTGGTTTGTACATTTCTATACTGAACCTTAATGTTTGATCTTCATCTAGGTTCAAAGGGAGGGACTATGTTAAGTCGTTTGGACGATTAAAATTAACCGATCAATCATTCAAACTGAAATTTCATCCATCCGAGAAAACATTAGCTATTAATAGCTAAGCTTAAGCTAAATACTATTATGGCTAAGATTTTGTCTTATATATAATTTGATAAGCCTGTTTCCGGTAATGGAAATTACGAAGAAATGACTGATCAGATTTTGACAAACAACCACTCATGTTAAAGGTTAGGCGTTCAGAATGTCGGGAAAAACCCGATTTTCATGGAGAATTCTGTTTTTCATTCTTTGTTTAGTCAATAATCACCACGGAAACTGTTATTTGATGCATGGCTGTAAATCTCTAAATAAAACATATCTCTTTGGCTAAAAAATAATAGCTCAATCTTTATTTGTTGGTACGAACACGTCACAATTTTCTTTTTAGATGCTGGTCATAGCACAGCTAGATGCCTAAACTTGGGATTTTTTTAAATTGAAATGTTGTTATCGTTAATTCGCATTTAAATCAATAATACTGAGCATAATTAGAAAATTAAAGGGTTAAGTTCGTGAAAATATTGTCTGAGTTTTATTTCACGCATGATAAAATATGTTTGTATACGTTTTGTTATGTATTATAAGTTCCAAAACAATGAAATGATCTTGAATCTTAACATATAATTTGATAAGCCCATTTCCGTTGTTTGAAATTACGAGAACATGACTGGACCGATTTTGACAAAAAGTCAAATGAAGCTTCATTCTATAGAAGCTTGCTCAGTTAAAAAATCATTTAATAAATTTTAACGCAAAATTTGCATATATCGCCGCAACGAGCCACTAGTATGTTCATAAAGACATGTAGCTATATCATTTGAAAATGTCAATGATATTGTGGAAAAATAATGATTCTAGTACTCTAATATCTACTCTATTTTCATCAAAGTTATCCAACTCCAAAATGTTCAGATTATAGATTAATATTAATTATTAGAATAAGTATTTACTCCCTTCACATAAATTTAAACTCAATCAAAATTATATCTCTCGATATGCAATCGAATATTTAATAATTTAAATTATTCAGTTTCAATTTTTAAATATATGGTTTATGTTAGTCCTTAAAACGCCACATGATATAATGCTCTTTAAAATATAAATCAAATCATTAATATATATTTAAAACAAAATTATTAGAGCCCTTTTTGAAAATTTTGAATTAGAAAAATTCACTAACAGTAAAGCAGCCCAAATTTGTTTACTAGTGTACAAAAAGGTATATTGGGATTGTTTGGAATGACAAATTTCACTGATTAGTTGGTTTTGGGATAAAAATTCATTAAAGAGTAATTTACAAACAAGTAATTTTTTTTTAATTGATAAAATGATTTGGCTACAAATTTGTATTTTGGAAATGTTTGACGTAATAAATAACATCGTATACTTGTTAATGGGGGGACATTTTCTAGGGGTTGTTTTCTGATGACATTTATGTTAAATTTGAACATTTAAAATAAGTTTTTTGTGATCTGTTTGAAAATGGATATATGTTTAATATTTTACATTATAAATTATTGTTTATCATGTAATAAACAATGGTTTATAATAGTTTTCCCAGACAATTTTTTTTCTAGTATATACTAATCTCTCTATATATAAAGCGAAAGCTCTAACCAGGAGTTATCCTGTGCCCAGGCTCATTCCTCTCTCAAATTTGAATCCAGAGCCTGTGATAGATGTGCGGAAAACTTCGGCTACATAGTATGTGTGATCAATTAAGATCCCAAATTATCGAATAACGCAACCACCATCGACTCGGTAGTTGAATTTATGCTGTCACTTGTACAATTACAATGTGTATATCCTGATGGATTTGATATCAAAATTATTTTATCTTTAGCTACAGTTATATCCGAATCTCGAGTTAAAGGTGGCTGCGTTATTCGATAGAATGTGATCTTTTTTTGTTCATTCATATTTATCTGATTATTTCCGCACGTTTATCACAAAATCTGCTTTAAAATACGAGTGAAGGATGAACCCGTCCTGGATAACTCAGTGGGTAGAGAATTAGCGTATTAAATTAATGGACCCGTGTTCAATGCCTGATTTTATTAATAAATGAAAATATGTTTTTATTTTGACAAATTAAAAATAGTTTTAGGGTAGTTTACAAATAACATTTTTAAAATCTGTAGTTTATTGAAATATTTTAACAGTTTGGTTTTAAATTTAAGATAAATAGTGTTTATTGTAATTAAACAAGATGGTTTCTTTGTTTTTATATGGAAAGCTTATGTTCAGTTGTCTGAAAACCTTTTTTTGAAAATTTTCTTCGAATATGTTAATCTAGGTCAAGTGCTTCACGTTGGTGCGCAAATACTCTCACCAATATTCTTGCCGAAATTTAAAAATGGCCATGGTAAAACACAGCTCTTTGTTTTAGCTATAATTTGCGTCTGATATCGTTGGATACTTAATTAAACCACCTATTCATGATTAGCAAATTATATCATCACTTATAAATGGAGTGAATCTTTACTTAAAATGTTGAAATTGATATTTTGTTAGGATTCTGTGAAATTCACAATTCAAATTTAAATAGGTTCGTAAAAAATGACACAGTTTATTATTATTTCTTAGCACCACGTCTTACAACCCGTTCGGTTTGTAAGCCTGAAAATGTCACTTAGATTAAAGAATATAAGCAAAGAATTATTACTTACTATTTTAGAAAATAAGTGATTAATTAAACAAGTTGAGATAAAAGTCAAAATACAATTTTCAATCTCGTAATTTAAATTTAAACCAGAACTTTTGGATTCAGATACACATAATTTGGTAGTGTGACCAAAAAAAAAAGAAAAAAAGAGAGATTTCTAAGCTAGTTAGTTTTTTATTAAGTACTATTGAGTTTTTATTTATTTACTGATCTTTATACACACTGGGCCTACAAAATTGTCAGTCGATTATTAAATATAATCACATTATGCTTTATACCAATTACTCAAAATATTAAAATAAATTTTAATTATATAAATCTACTGGTAAATGTATATATAAGCTCAAAAAAATCTCAATTTAAGGATTGTGATTAATTGGTTGAGCTAAAACTATTTAGATGAAGTATATATAATAAACATTACTATACACATATTATAGAATGATTCAGGATTTGCCAAAATATTATTTTGTGCTAATGTGCAGATATCATTTATAAATTTTAAAACATTAATAAATATTTTATTTGTTTGGAAAAATATGGTTTTGAATTTATATTTATTTAATGTCATTTATAAAATTAATATTTTATTTACACCGAAATAGTAATTTTATTAACATATTAATGGATACTTGTGATATTTCAAAGCAAGATAAAACATATGGTATAATTTTAATAGTTTTTATCTTTTATTTGTATAATGTATAACGGTGTAAGCTTTTAACAGTGTTTGTTATAACAGTTAATTGTAATTATTATGTGAGCATCTGATGACAATCATTTCAAAACTAAAACTTCATACTCCTTGAACGCAATTTCTTCACCGCAGTA
Organism: Timema bartmani; assembly: GCA_902151455.1. NCBI lineage: Eukaryota > Metazoa > Arthropoda > Insecta > Phasmatodea > Timematidae > Timema > Timema bartmani. Next base: position 8,513 of record CABFWB010002027.1, read on the forward strand.
CGGAATGTAGCAGGATTCATGACTGGGCTGGATCTAAGCCGGAACAATAACATTAAATATTATAAAATGTTGGTTTTTAGTTGGAACAATCATGTATGCCCACATTTGATGTCTCGTACGCTTATACAAATATGATAATGATTAGCTAGCTAGTATTTATGAGTGAATATAATAAAGACAAATAAAATTTTAATTTATTGTTAAAATAATATAAAAATAAATTTACACTCTAGCAAACATTATATTGATCAATTATATAACAAGTAAAATATTCTTCCGTCCACATACAGAGTTTTTAATAATCCATTAAATTTAAAATATACAAGTTTAAATATTTTTAATAAATATAAAATGTGAGAATAGATAAATAATACAGCACAACAATAGTTAAAAATTGAAATATAATACTCTTATAAAGAATATCTAAAAGTACGTAAAAGATTCAGTTTGTTTGTTGTAAAAAATCCCGAGGGCTTGGTATTTAAAATATGTATTCATCTTTATTAAATGAGAAATAGAAAGGATGAAACATAGTAAGGGATTTATTCTGTAACTCTCTTTATTTAAAATAGCGTAAAAAATTAGCACTGTCTGACTGGCTTATATCACTCTAACCATTATGTGCAACTGATAATGACAAGGTGTGTTTTCAATACTAAGAAGCCTCATTACATCACAGGTCAATGTTCAAGTTCTAATGAAGTTTATTTTTAGTGCAAAAAATAATGAATTAGGATAAATCAATATCTTGAAAGATTATGAAGTAAATTTCCTATTAATAATGTTAAAATAAAAAATTATTGAAGTTCATTTGACTCAACACGACATTTTATATATTTCTTTAATTATTACTACAGATATATTATAAAAATGACTTTTTCATACAAAATACCTTTATGCTATGCTTAGGCCAAATTTGTCTAATTTGATTTTTGTTTATCATATACGTACATCGTATTATATACATACATGTATATGTATGTAAGCATATATGTGTACCTACATAGTAGTACAGGGAAATAAATTATGTTGTTTGTATTTGAATAGTTCTTACATAGATTTGTAAAACAGTTGTGTATTAAGCCAAATACCCAGAGTTAAAATCTATGTCTAGATACTCTATTCACTATCCTATCTAAACTAATATTGTATGTTCAATCAAGTTGAAATGACAATCTGAACATAGGAATCGAAACTAGGACCCTTCTTATTCTGCTCCAATCCTCTATCATTGAAACAAGGTGGTTGATGCACAAAGTCAACTCTTGGTTTTCATTCCCATATCCAGGCTGTCATATGTAGATTAATTGAATTCGATTATTCTATCAGGTCTGATCATTTGGACAAACTTCACTAATCAGTTTATGCCAAACATTAATCAAATACTTTATAAATAATAATAATAATAATAATGTTGTTTATCACCGAACCTTCCCTGGAGTCTGAGTACCATCATGCATGACACGTCCTGCATACAGTTTCTCGCCATCTTGGGTCGAGCCTATGGCAATTGCCTCCTCGGGCACTTCTCCGTTTGTTGCAAACTCCCACGCCACCTGACTGCTACAAATCACCTTAAACATACATTACTTATATTAACATAATTCACAATCGACTATGGACTTCCGTTTTAAATGGTTTCCAAGCTCAGCCTTGTAAAGCAGTGGTTTTCAACCTTCTTGTGTTTGCGCTGCGCTTTCGAATAAATTCAATTTTGGTGGAATACTTGAAAGAATTAAGGATTTAAAACCAGTTGAAAACAAAGGAAATTATGAAAAATTAAAAAAAAAATATTATTTATGATAAAGATTAGAGAATATATTCAATTTTTTTTATATCATCAATAATTTTTACATTATTTAAGTAAAAATAAAATAATAAATTATACATAAGAATTTATACTTATTAAAACTTTAATTATTCATTAGTTAGTATTTTAACGCTTAGTGTGAAACTTGAGCGTATTTTGTTTTTGTGTCCGAGTTTGCTATATTTACCCACTTTTTATATATTCGATGTCCTAAAAAAAATTAGAGACTTAATTTGCAAAGATATGGAGTTCACAAATTGATCAAAATTTGGTCACACACCATTGAAGGCTTCTTGTTAAATCAATGTTCCAAGGCAGAGAATTTGAGAACCACTGTTCAAACTAATATAAAATGCAACACATTCATTCTTACACTTAATTAAAGTTAATTTTACCATAGATTACTCATTTAAGACCTTAGCGGACAGTACGTCCATAACAATCACATGGAGCTAAGAGCAAATGTATTTAGGTAACATAAGAAGATAAAAACTAAAATTGCTAAATCTTCAAAGTGGATGTATAATTAATTCATGATTAAAATAACTAGATTTATTATCACAACCTATGATATTTTTGGTGATACACACTAGCTATAACGCATACTACTGACAGTTTAAAATTATCTTGTACTAGTTAAAACACACCAGAGGAATAAGATTAGCTATAAATAACGTGCAAGCGTTAGCCTAAATAGTAGTTGGTAAGAGATGATATACACAATACACATGAGAAAGCCCAAGAGACCTGTCAAGGTATCAGCTAATCTATATACTTGTCATGCAACGATTCATAAACAATGTGAATGAAGTTAACACAAATCCATCAACGAGAATTCACTCTGAACACAATTAGCTGGTTTCAAACATCTGTACTAAACTAAAACAGTGGAGGATAAAGTCTGAAAGATGCTTCGGAAACCCAATAAACCATGGATCACACGAGAAGAAACTCTTTATAAGATGGCAGAAAGGAGGGAGTGTGAAACTCCAAACTGACAAGTCAGTGAACTTGTTGGAAGATAGAACACACAATATAAATAATAAGAATAACAGCCTGAAACGTATTTGAGTATACGAGCGTTTGGCAATTCACTACCTCCTGGGTAGGATTTAAGTAGGTCACTTTTATTAACTGTAGATAAATAAACTCTGTGTATAAACAATTGTTAGAGAGGACTAAAGGATCCTACATGGTACCAAGGATAACACTTTAAGTTAATTCTTATTGGTAAGTATAGGGGAAATGACTTTACCTCGTATTGTTCCACCGCCACCTCCTGTCCACCCCAACAAACGAATGCTGAGGCTCGACTAGGGATCACCTTGGCAGGGAGAAAGTCACCGTTGTAGAAGGACCGCCCGAGGAAGATCGTCGACCCATCTTTGTCCCTTCCGGCACGTACAGCATCAACGGGCACAGACCCGTAGCTACCATCGCGCCAATAATAACCTGGATATACAACAAGTTATATAACTAACATTTCTCTGCAGATCCCTAGCGACATTCTAGCCAGCATTAACCTATAAAACAAGTTATAGCACTTTGAATTTATAAAATATGTAACTCACAGACGTAGCTTACAACAAACACGTGTTTGATATTCAATCAAGATAAACCTTTATAGTGTTTACAATTGTCTTATAATTACCAGACTGAGGATATTAGTATAACATTATGAAATACCTTCTCTTATTAAATTATTTACATCAAATTTTTATTTTTATTTGTCCCTTAATTTCTACATTTAAAATACATGTATCTCAAATTCTATTAAACTTAATAGGTCACAATTTGTTGGGCCTATCGATTGGAATATACAGGGGTGAACTGAGCCACTGGGACACTAGTATATATTCTTGTGAGCTGGTTAGATTGGGCTGTCATTAATTTAAAATATAAGAAAACTATTAATTCAATTCTAAGTGATTGTTTGCATTACATTTTAATGAGTGTGAAGATGAAAAATATAGGATAAAATGTAAAATTGGTCAGTTTATTTGAAACTTTTGAAAAACGACACCTAGACCCGGGCACCAGCTCTCTACGACAATGCTATCCAGGATATATTCCATGCTTGGGTCATTCTTAATTCATAGCTTGTTGTGTCTCACTGTTTGGTCCTTGCGTCTCTCCTCCGTACTTGTAGATACCTCAATAATACCCTCTCTACTGCCTGGGCCACTCAACACCAGTCTGTGACGAGTTCCCCACTGTAGTTAGCGCCAATGATAACTCCTCTTTCTATTGGCGCGCTTGGTAGCCCCTGTTTCTCACATTCTCACGCACCAATAGGAAGCTCCCTTTTCTCCTATTGTACAAGTCCAGGCAGCAATGGAAGGTACATAACACGGTAGTTCCTCACTCAGGGCAGATCTAAGCGAAGGCCAGAAGCCGTCTGGGCACGTTGTGGTAGGGAAGGTGACCGTGACTCAAGGTCCAACACCAAAGCCGCTGGTGCAATCTCTCGCTAGTGTGTTGTCAGTGAGACCAACCTCTCCACCTCAAGCTGAGGCACCTGCCAAAGCCATCCTACCAGAACTAGGGGCACCTGGTTCTACCCTCTCAGTCGAGGACCCATCCAAGTCCGCTCTTCACCCTATCCCAACACTCACTCCATCTTCTCCGCACCCTGTTACTCTATCCCCACCCTTTTAACCCTTTCCTACCAATCCCAACTCCTACCCCTTCCACCCCACACACAGCCCGTTCCCCAAACCTACCCTAGAGTGTGAGAGTGCAAAGCTCAAAATTGGCATTAAGCTACTAAAGGGCATTCCAGGACTGGATCCATGGGACTTTTCATCGAGTATCTTGAGGAAGGCCCAGGAATATCTGAGGAGTAGCCGTGGCCACCTGGTCATGGAGCACATTATCATCTACTGGGTGTCTTATGGCAGTATATCAGAATAGAGGACCACCAGTGCTGAAGAAACTCACGGTCACACTCTGGAACGATAACGGTGTCGCAAGGAAGAAGGATGAGCTTGAAAGTTTTCTGGCAAAGCATCGTTTCGACGTAATGCTGCTGGGAGAAACCCACTTGCGCTCCGCAGTGAGGTTCTCTTTAGCAGAGTTCATCTGCCATCGGAGTGACCGAGTGGGGGATGGGGGAAGGGGTGGGATGGCGGTACTGGTCCAAAGGGGCCTTGACCATCACGTCATCGCGCTTGCTCCCCTCCAACACATGGAAGCAACAGCTAAATAACTGGTGAATTCTACCGGCCCAGTGCGTCTAATTTCTATCTACTTCCCTCCCTACCGCCGGTTTAACTGTGCTATGAGGGCTGACATGGAGGTGCTGCTTCGAGGTACCATACATGATTTAATCGGGGGTGACTTCAACGCTAAGCCCCTTTAATGATGCTCTAGGATTATGTACGCTCACGGTGGATTGCTCCGTGACGTCATAGATCTACACGGCTTGGTGACCTCCAGCCCTCCCACCCCCATCTACTTCCATAACAACTCCCTCAGTTTCCCGAAAGTGCTCAACTTCGTTGTCTCCAGAGGAATCAGAAGATGGTTAGTGCTGAAGTCTCTAGCTGAGCTAGATTTGGATCACAATCCCGTTCTTGTGAACCTGTGACGCGCAGTGAGTCCTTCATAGACCCCCGAAAAACCTGACCTTAAGCGCACTGACTGGGACAGGTTTTACGAATGTGTTGAAATTGAGTTTTGGACCCACTCCTACCTTTCGAACAGCAGCATAAATAGACCGCGGTTTGGAATTCATAACTTCCGCCATCAAGGGGTCAGTCGATTAAGGTTAAGACTTTATCCGTAGTACCTACATAAGTTGCTCACCAACTGTGAGCTTACACATCGATCATGCAGCTGAAATGTACCACGAATAGAACCAGTGTTGCTTCTATGATCATCTTAGGTAGTAGCACCGAAAACATATTTGGATAAGGTGTAGAAGTTAGCAACAATTTAAAACTCTAGGTAATTTTACCCCTTCCCCAAGCCAAAATGGGGTGCATGTGTGTGTGTGTGTGTGTGTGTATATTTCACCTCCCAAGAATTTATTTTAAAATTGGGTTCCCCAGAGAAGCTGATTATAGTGATTTTCAATGTTTTATTTTTAATTTGACTCATATGGGAAATATTTGAAGTGGTCGTCCACTAAAGCATTTTTCAAATTTGGATGTTCCTAGAAGTTATTAAATGTCTCCTCCTTTAGCAATTTAAAAAAATTTAATTATAATGTATCTAAATGATATTTCAAGTGTGGAAAAATTTGAAAAATAAATTTATCTATAAGTACTTTGTAGTTGTCTTACATGATACATTTTAAATATTTGGATGTCTTTAGAAGCTATCTAGAGTTTTCATCGTTTGGAATCTTCTTAAAAATGTGATTCTTCTAGAAGGTATTTGGGATGGTCATCGCTTGTAAATTTTTTTAGAAATTAGATGCCTAAAAAATTTGGAGTATACCTTCCTTCCGTGAGAAAATTTTGAGGATTGAAATCCTATAGAATCAGTTCAAAGTTTGGTGTAAGGTGGTTATCTTTCAGCTTCATGTTAGAAAATACATTGGGGAGTTAAATATATCCATAGGGACAAATTTATTCCAGGTAGAGATTATTTCTAAGAGGGGATGTCCCCTAACCCTCCCTTTTTAGTTTTGATGCCACTGATCCTGGTGCTGTTAATTTACGTTATTATTTGGAACTACTAAGAATTATTTTAAAAATAGTATCTTACTTTTATATAAGCCTCCCCATGTAATATTGAGAAGAACTTATAAGTTATAGTCCAAAAAACTTGATTGGTATTTTATTCATGTAAACTAACCATAGATCACTTACAGGGTAACCAACTTTAAACTTATTACACTGCACAGGTGTTTTCCACTCCCTAGCCACTCTCCACATCTTGTCTCCTTGTCTCAATCGTAGCTGAAACGCTGTAGAGAGAGACATTGTTTGTTACAAGTTAAGGGGGAGGTTCACACATCCTGTAGATTTTAACGTTTGTGATTTAGGTTTAGTTGAGACAGCAAAATATAATTTATTTATATATTTATTTTTTGTTTTATTATTCCTTTTACTAGGTAAAATCAACATAATCATTACCATCATCAGCAGCAGAAGCAGCCATGAAATATCGGACTAACAGCCCAAACATTAAAAAAATATTATATACAAATATATTAAACGGCTCAACATTTGACTATATTGTGTTCTTGATCAAACAGCAATAAATTATTAAGCTTTTTTCTAGCATTGCGTCTTACTACCCGTTTGGGTTAAACCTATGTACTATTACACTCATGTGTTATAGAAAAATAATGTTGAATTTATTGGAATTGTACCCACATTTGAAAACCATTTAAGAAAAAACCTCTTCTGTACAACCAACCAGGCTCAAACCCCAATCTCCCCATCTTCGGTAGTATAGTATATTACTAGAGTAGCGCCTTAGACGATGAGGCCAACAAAGATGGTAAAATGCCCAAGTTATTTTCATGCATACAAAACTAGACAGAAACCGGGAAATAGTACTACGATTGTTCCTGAAATCCCTGCTTGCTTTTCCTTACATATAAAAGTGACTAGATGGCGCCATTCCCAGTGATCTACGAACTGTAATTGAAACCATGCTGGACTCAAATAGGAAAACATCAGAACATTCAACAGAAGGACAGCCACTTAGATTGCCAAAGAAGAGACGGTAAGGGTTTTACCCTGCTTCGCGCTATAAGGAAGGTAAAATGCTTTTGTACAACGTGCAAAAGGCCCATCTGTCCAGAACATAAGAGTAAAGTTCGTTTGAAATGCACAGATTAAGATCGAGAAGACATCGAGGAACAAAAAATAAATAAATATATATCTAATGTGAATTTTACAATAAATAGCTTCAAGGGAATTTCATATTTAAATAATATTTTCTTTAAATTCAGCGTGGTAAGCTATAATGATGATGATAATAATAATAATGAAAGTTTTTATTTGCTTTATAAAGGTCGTGAGACCTATGACAGGCCATCACTGAAAAGTACACAAGTACCTTACAAGCACATAATAATAATAAAAAAATAAAAAAATAAAGATTAGCTAAATAATGATAAATACTGATGAATAGTTACAAAAAGGACATAATAATAATAATAATAATAATAATAATAATAATAATAATAAATAATTGGACGATAGTAAAATTATAAGTATTTAAAAAGCAGTAACAATAAACAAACAAATAAAGCAGATTAATATAAATTTAAATAAATATATGAGTATGTATTTTATTTTATGATAAAAATCGAATTCGACAAATCTTGAATTAGCGCTGTGGATACAGCGGCCTATACGTCTTACCTTATAAGAGCTATTGAGAGAAAATAATGTTGGACTACGAGAGGTCCGATACGTGACACTAATACCTTCTTAATCAAGAGCAAATTTATAGTAAATTTTGATATTGAAAATATTAAAAACTAAAAGGGCATCACAAAAAGTTCACGCAAGTAGAGAGTTTGGAACCCTAAGAGGTTTCGAATTCAGTCATAACCACATTAAATCCGGTTAGTAAAGAATTTATCATAGCACGAAACGACAAATTTTCTTTGAACGTTTTCCAATATGAAAGAGTCAGTTAAGGTAATGGAATTTCGATCAACATTAGCATATTCTAACTTATATCTAGCCGGGGCATGGTCCAGACATAAAAAAACAGTCATATTTCTGAAATGATGAGGTAATAAATTTAATAAGTCCAAATAATTTCAATGATAGGTATATTACATGGTCGACATGAGAGTAGAAGACGTAGAGTTTGTTGTCCAGGAGAACACCTAAATCAATAATATATTAATAATACAATAATATAGTGTATTAATATATAATATAATAACGTATAAGCTAATGGATTGATAATAATTACTTATTTACTCGTAGATGATAATACCCCCCATAAATGGTAATATATGCTAAAATAAGGTAAATGGTCCTGGGTTAGATACTGTCTGCAGTCCCAGGCTGCTTTACGGTTGCCAGTCCACTCATGAGAATATATAACAGCTATCAATTTAAAGTGCACTTTAATAATGTGAACCTATTTTACTGTGAGAATTTATGACAATGCTAACAATTTTATGTTACTAAAAATGCTTAAAACATATTTCTTATTTTAAACGGGGTTTTTAGTTTTCTTTCTATCAGTTTGGTTATTTTTTTATAATCTTAATGAGTTAATAACAATCAATGACACAAATTTATATAATTAATAAAGTTATTATATATTTTTGATTTGAAACACCGAAGTGTTATGGAGAGTAGGACTCTTTTCTTTAAGCGACTGGATGGGTTTCCACTGCATATTGGGTGTTTGAATTGTTTACTAAAATAAATACCTTTAAATTTTAAACTTTATCATAACCATTTATTTTTGATGAATTAGTTTCAAAATTATATAACTAAATTAAACTATCAAAACTGTTTGTTTTGTGTGCCTCTAGTTATGTAGCTAAGTGATGGGTAATTTAATTTAAGCTGTACATTAAGTTAAACAAAATAGTTTTTTTTGAGAGCACAAATACCCATTTTAAAAAATACCTTCCAAAAACTCCGTTATCTAATTATTATAAATGAATTGTGTGTTTATATATTTTGTGACAGCTCTTTATAATATTGATGTATGATATTTATTAATAAATATAAAATAGATTAAATTATGAGTTTCTATATTACAAGGTTAAGTGATTATTCAAATCGATATATTTCCATTCTTAAAACTATGCGATGATCCAAGAATTAATATTTATTATGTGTGAGAACTTGAATATTGACGCAAACATGTTCACTCACCAGTCATTATTCTAGCTACTGTGAGTGCTACAGTGAGTAGGAGCTGCCACTATGTCAGGAACACTCAGACACGGTCTACTGGGACCTATCTCCGCGCAAAACACGTGACGTAACAGCGAGGGATTTAGATGTGCACACAAATCCATCTTACTGATAACATCTTGGAGCTGACACAGAAACCTCCCCTCCAAACCCTTCTCTTTGGAGGACCAGACGTCTACTGTTGTTTTTGTAATCGCGTCTTAGTACAAGCTCGGGCTGTACGCATATATTAATTACAATAATGGATTAGAAATGAGAAAGGTATCGTCTATAGGAAATGCACTCAAATTATCATGGAGCGGTAGAAATCATTTAGAAATACCGACCTCACTACAGCCAACAGGAACTCGAACTCAGATAGAGCCGTTACTGGTAATCCATGCTAACACGTGGTGTAGTGGTTGGTGCACCTGGCCACGAACCTAGGGTCCCTGGTACGATTTCTGGCTGGTACTTTGAATATTTTTCTCTTAAGGGTAATTATCCCAACGGTCACTAGGGGTTAGTTAATTAGGCTTAAGCTAGGCTTAAACTCCCCCTGGCTAACACCTTCATAATAACTCTCATCACATCATCTCATTGCAGGTAAGTTACGACGTCTAGACAACCTCCGTATAGTCCAGGATCTACACGAAAAAGATTGCACTTTGTGATGAAAGCAAATGGCTTTACACAGTTACTTCACACACAATTTGTAAGTGATTTGACCCACAGTATCCTAAATGTATTCCCTTAGGATTCAAGATGGTGGCCAAGATGGCAGCCGAGAAATAGTATTTCCTTCATAAATGTTTAAAATACTATTTTTTGAAATATATTTTCAAACAAAAAATATTCTTCATTAAATTATCTTCAAAAAGGACTTATTTAACCCAGTACAAGCCCTTTGTTGCATCGCTGCTAAAAAACTGTCGGATCAATAATTATTGTAACAATATGTATGATTTATTTAAAAATAATATAAATTAAGATTATACTTTTATGCACAAAATATTTGACTATATTATGGTTCCCTCGACTGGTTTAAATGTTTAAAAAGAAGATAAGCCTAATCATATATTTTGATTGTAATTTCACTAAATACATCTACCAAATAAACTAATTAAACTAAAATAGAGAAGCTAAATGTATCAAAAAAGTTTGATGATATATATTTATTATATCGATTGAAAACTGTAAACATTCTCAGGTCTTCCTTTTAAAAATAATACAAATCACAGATCATACTCGAGAATGCAGATGTTTGGGTAGAGTTTAGTTACGTGAATTGTGATCAAACATCTGTTTTCCTAAGTTAAGTTAGCTTTAAGTGAACGTTACGTTAAGTTAACTTTAAGTTGATCGTGATACCAGCATGAAATGAGGGTTTACCCTTTCAAATTGATACATTAACGGCCAGGGACTGGATGTTGTATCTGTCCTAGTCTTTAGACTACAAGGCATATGAAGCTACGACAGGCCTAGAAAGCTGGTAGTGACTTGAATAAATAAATGGTTCGGATGCACCGCACAGACTTTCTCTCGTTTTATCTTAAAATATTCATTTACTAAAAAATCGAAAGATACGTGAAACGAAATAATGGATATATTCATTGTTGTAGAAACACTACACAAAAGATCATAAATGAAATAATATAAAATAATACAGAAAGTTTTAGTTATATTTATTAATACAGAAAAGTTGATAAAATAGAAATATCTTTGTCCACCAAAGAGCGTAAGAATCACATTCATTTACAAAGACGTGAAATTAAAAAGTATATATATTTGCTTATATCAAAGAAATTATTGGTTTTATAAAATTATTTTTCAAATATTTTTATATTTAATAATATTACAATTTTACAATGATATATTATTTTTTATTCCAAATAGTTGCGAAGAGATTGTGAAAATTGGAAAATTTCCCCCATTTAATGGACCCTCAAAGTTATTTTTATAAGAAAACGAGAATTTGCATCTTGTTTATAGTGATAACATTGTTTGGATATAAAATTTAAACAAAATATTTAGAGTAAATTTTGTGAAAATCATTTTTTTCCCTCTTTTTACTTTCATTAAACTACCCTTAATTTTAGGGATGGATGTCTAATAATTCCAAAAACCCTCGGGGTGACCTTAAAACACCAAACACAAAGTTTTAGCTCAATCGGTAAAATAGTTTCGGCTCCAGCCCGAGGTACAGACAGAGAAACGGCAATGCGTAAACCACTCTTTTGGTTTCAGGGGGATCATAAAACGTCGTCATTTATCAAAATATCGATTTCGATTTTTTTGACGATAACAATATTTTCTCTTTGAGTTGTTGAGAGAAAATAAAAATTGACCCAGATGACAGGCTAGAAACAGTAATGGATGTAAAAAAAAGTCGTAGAATTAAATAGGTCTAATGTGTTAGAGAAGAAAGTCTACGCGGCAATTCTTAGCTTACCGAAGCGGCGTCCCTTAGCCACTACTTCTCTTCTATTAGAGCATTACTATAGTAAGTGCCATTTAACTAATATATATTTTGTTCTAGTCAAATATGTGGCAAACAGTTTCCGATACATTTATTTTAGCTCACATTGCGCTATCTTTGTTTCAAGGACACAGAATGGGATCATAATAGTGACGAGTGTGATTCACTTGACACTTGATTATAATTATTATCAGGTATCACACCCACTCCCAGGGAAGACAAGGTCTACGTGATCACTTATTGACCTAGATTGCAAATATCCTCTATTTTACATTAATCGTCCCACGTACAACTCCTAGTCCGACCTAATATTAGCTGGTAGTGAATTAACCCACAGAGCTACAGTTCCTGGATTAAGATGTTTACTAAGCTAATAATCCTACATTAGAATATCTTCAGAGGTGACAGTCCTACATTAGAATATCTTCAGAGCTGACAGTCCTACATTAGAATATATACTGAGCTAACAGTCCTACATTAGAATATATACTGAGCTAACAGTCATACATTAGAATATCTTCAGAGCTGACAGTCCTACATTAGAATATCTTCAGAGCTGACAGTCCTACATTAGAATATTTTCAGAGCTGACAGTCCTACATTAGAATATCTTCAGAGCTGACAGTCCTACATTAGAATATTTTCAGAGCTGACAGTCATAAATTAGAATATCTTCAGAGGTGACAGTCCTACATTAGAATATCTTCAGAGCTGACGGTCCTACATTAGAATAACAAGTCTGGATTAGAATGTCTATAGAGCAAGCAATCGTGGATTAGAATGTGTATTGCTCTAAGATTTCTAGCTTAGACTTTCTACTAAACTAACGGCCATGGATTATAATGTTTACTCAGCTATCAGTCTTAAATTTACACAACATTATTTTTGTATCCTTAAAGTTTTTGTTTGTAATTGTTTATCAAAAATCATCCTCAATTTAGGCAACACGTGGCAATTTCTAGAACTTCTCGAACCCTCTCTCACCTCTAAATCTGTGATCACTTACTCAGTAAACTCTGTTGACTAAATAATGCTCTTATACTCGGGTTATCTTCAGGCTTTTTATATTTATTTCAATAATCTATAATGGTGGTCTGGTCTCTGCAACGCAACTAATTAATAGTAAGTAGTATATGCGCACATATAACAAACAACTATATTACAAAAGACACAAACCACTGACCGTCACTTCTGTGGGTTGGTATAAGATCTTCGTTGCCAGTCTGATATCTGCACCTATCTGACCACCGGACCTAAGGGTTGTTCCTATATACTACAAAGATACACGTGGAGCTGATAATTTGCTGTCATTTCAGAATGGTAGGTACAATATTGGAAGAAAAACAGTCAGCTTAGGAGGACACATGGTCTAAGGCGTTACTCTAGCAATAGACTAGACTTCCGATAGCGGGGATATCGTGATTAGATTATTATTATTATTACTATTATTATTATTATTATTATTATTATTATTATTAACTTAACTTAAGAAGAGAGGGAAGCGGTGATGGGTGGGACAAAAGGGAATACCACTTGTCTTTGAGGCGACAGTAAACGAGAAAATGTAAAAATTAACTCACTGAACTTACAGTGTTGTTATATGCAGGGACTTTCAAAAATTGTAAATTGATTTTGGGAAAAATAGAATAAAAAATAAATAAAGGGAGGAGAATCAGATAAGGCGTTTAGTCTCTAATTTGTACAACTGGCACTAATAATTAAATTATCTCTTTATAATCGATATAATCTAAAATAAATATATATAATAAAAACCTACGTTTTAAGTTATGGAAATAAAAAAGTCCTTTAGGGAAAAATCCTCCCCATACTCATGAAACACCCAATTTCGCGTCATGCCAGGACGAAGTAGTTTCGACGTACCTTAGCATATAACTTGTCAACACCCGCATCGGTGGTCGAAATATCTAGGGCGCTACTCTCACAATCGACTAGACTGCTGAAGACGAGGAGATCCCGGTCGGATATACTAAGATTGGTGTTTCCTAAATGGTTTATCAACTCTCCCTCCACACAAATGTGGGTAACATTCTTTTATATTCAACCTACTTAATCCCTAGCACATTAATATAATTGGTACATAGGCGTATACCCCACAGGGGTAGCAAGACACTGTGCTAAAATCAAATAGGTAATAGTGAACTTATTAAAGCAAAACGCCTTAGCTATATTTACCACAGCAAAGAGCTGATGATTAGGTAAAATATATTTCAAACAACTAAACGGTAATTAATATTTAATAATATGATACAAATATTCTACAAACTCTTATTTTCGTGGAATTTAGCAGACTCGGTAAACACGTAGACAAATGGCCAAATCATTTGATTTTGGGTTACAAGGAGGTTGAGGTGAGTTTAACACATCCGAATAATCCTTAGGACAGTTTTTCCTGAATATTGATTAATATTATTCTATGGAAAAGTAAGTACAGTACATTCTCTATAAATTCTATTTCTCTCATTTCTACTCCATTAATACCTATTTACTTAAATTCACACGCTCCTAAAGGGTATTAAGATGTATAGCAAGAATAAAATATTGTTTAATTTTTTTGTCAAAATAGTTATATTCCTATAAATAGAATTGTTTTTAACGGACAAAAAAGTCGATGAATCATGTTTGAGTGATTTTTTTCCTTTTAACTACCTACATACTAGAATATAAAACTTATTATTTACCACATAACCATTTTTAAAATCGCTTTCATTAGTCACCATTCATAAAAATTAAAATAAATTCCACTTACCTAATTTATGCCATTAGGAACCCGACAATTTTTGTCACACTTATAAAATTACGCCTCCTAACATTATTTTGAGCTAGTTGTATCTAGTCCACCTTATTACACCTTATCCTTATCTTAATCTAGTTCTATCCAATCCACCTTATTACACCTTATCCCTATCTTGAGCTAGTTCTTCCCAGTCCACCTCATTACACCCTATATCTTTTAGGTCCATTCTTATGCTAACCTCCCATCCGCGACTAGGTCTTACCAATGGTCCCGTTGGGTTTGCCGGTTAATACCTTGAAACCAGTTCTAGCATCTAGAATAGGTCTAGAATAGCGCTCCATGTCCTGCCCACTGTAATTTACAGGACTTGATTACCCTAACAATGTCTTGTAATGAGTACATGCTATGTAGCGCCTCTAGAGGAATTTAGTATTCGTATTTTTTTCTTATTTTAAAACTGTCCACGATATGCCAGAGCATCTCCAACATGAGAGCAGGTTTGCTGAAGTGCACTTTAAACTTTAAGTTTCCCCGTGGAAAGTAGTTTATTTGTGTTTTAATTCATTCATATAACAATATATTTTAGTGGTAATATAACGATTATTTTAATTTCACATCAAACACCGAGTAAATTTCGATTATATAAGAATTTTTTGTTCTATTATTTAAGTTTGTATTTTGTAGGGGTGTGAGAAGCTTTGAATTATTGTCGAAGTCGATAGTAGGATCTCGTTTGTTTTGACTTCGACTTCGACACCCATGAACACATTTGCATTTTAAAAACATTTCTTAGGAAGGAAAAAATCGTGATATCTTGTGGAAAGTTTCGAAATATCTTGCTAAATACTCTATATTTAAATATTTAGCATTTATTACAGCAGCTACTTAACATTGTTCTAACACTTACTAGTGATGGAATGACATCCATAACGTAAGCATAAATAAATTCAGATATGTCAGTTTAGTAAAAAAAATTACCTTTTTTATCTCTACACCTCTAGCTTTACTGAGATGAAAATAAGGTATAATATAAAAAAAAATTTGTTGTTATTTGATAGCAACAAAAACCACACCTTTCATTTAAGCTTCGAGTTTGATCAGCGTGTTTCAAGCTTTGCTTTTATTCTGCATCACATTTTAGAGGGATCTTTTCACACCCCTAGTATTTAGTAAATTAAATTTATTGGTAGACTAGGAAATATATATATATATGTAGGCTTTGCTGAGCTTTATTTTCTTTCTCTTAATTAATGAATGTAGATACATACTTTTTGAATGAAGATTTCCTTCAGTACTCCTTACTACCCATTTCTCAAAGCCATATCGACAACCGTGGACCCTCCACCCCTCTTATTTTAGGGGGTATTCCGTATCGTTCTAGGACAACTGGGTGCCGCGATCTGGGTGCCGCCAACCAGGTGCGGCCAAAACTGGGCGCTGCTAAAACTGGGCGCCAGTGTAAAAAACCTAATAATTGTTTTTAACTAAATATTAAATTTTGGAGGTGTTTAAAAATTTAATAACAGAGGAAACTAAATTTTGGAATATTTATAAAAGTAGACATAGTATTATAAAAAAATTAACAACACAAAAAACAATGAAAAATAATTATTTTGCGTAAAATAAGCCACATATAGATGAATTAGCTTAAAATAACATAACTCGTGCCTAGTTGTTTGTTTTTATATTTTTACAATGTATAACATTTAAAAATAATTAATTGACCCTGGAGCCTAGCTGTCTTGGCGCCCAGTCTTCCCAGTGCCCAGTTCACAAGTGCCCAGTTGGCTGCACCCGTTTGGCAGCGCCAAATTGGACGGATCTAATTTCGTATTAGGCACACCCTAAGGAACTGTACTACGAAAGCATATGGTTGGGAGGTGTTAGTGCGTAAGACCTAGAAGCTAAGGCGAAATAATCGATAAAATCTTTAGATAAGAGTTTTGTAGGATTTTTAACGTCATGTGAGAGGAAAACCCAGATATTCAGAACCAATAGATTATGTCAGATATAATAAATTTATTTCCAACTCCCTAGATATCAGAAGGATTAGGTAGAATGTGTTTGTTGTTACAGTAACCCCTTAAAATATTATTAAGAGCACAAAACAAATTCATAAATATCACTATACTCTTGTTTTTCAACTGAAGCTGTAGTTTTATTATTTTAAGTGGGAGTGTAAGGAAATTGAGTTAAGGACAGTGTTTTTTCAGTTCATATCGCATAATAATTTTCTTTGGTAGAAATAAATCAAATATTGCCACTGTAGGAACACAAAGTTTAATTTTCTTCACAATGTGATATCAACAATTCTTGAATATATATCGTGATCATAGCTGCATTAGATGAGCATCTTTTCAAATCAAAAGAAAAAGTTGTCATTAAATTCCAGAACCCCCTTGACATATATTTAGTGACTGTTTGTATCCCCAGGTGAAGAAAATTAAACTCTATGTTTGTACTTGAACAATATTTGATTTTTTAACAAACAAAAGGTTTTAATATACAAACTGCACCAACACTCGCGTTTCCTACACTCCCAACTTAGTTTGAGCTCTGAAAACAACCATATTCCAGTGGTACACACTGTATATAAATTTTAAACAATTACGAATAACCAGGGCTATGTGAAAATTTAACACAAACTGGATAGTTAAATAGAGGAAATGATCACATATTAGCAAATTGGAAGAATGGGGACCAAATTTTTTAGAATCAATCTAAGTAAAACTGGTTTATATTCAATCCTTAACTTTCTAGTTAACGCAAACCAAGCTTGGTGAGCTTGAAGTTTAGTCCACGTGTCACCAATCAGAAAAAAAGAAACATGAAAGTTATATATAATCTTGCCTCTAAACTTTCTCATAGCAAGAGAAAGTTTTTTTTAATCGTGAACATTTTTGAACTCAGTAGTCCGATGAAACTATAAGTTTTATGACTGTGTAAAGAAATTCATAGATCAATTCTCTCTGTCCACATATATGTCTGCCTGTAAGTCTATCTATCTTCCCAGGACACAGATCCGAAACGGTTTAATGGGTTTAGACGTTATAGGGCGCTATCCTGGGATTTTTTTTTGGGCCTAGCCCTTAGAATAAGAAGTTAGTTTACCAATGAAAGCTCCATTTTATTTGACTTTAAGAAAATTCTAAATATTTAAAAAAATTTATACCTCTAGAGAGTTTTATATGAAAAATAACACTGTATTTTTGATTTATGAGTAAAATCGATAAGAAATGGTTTACTGATGGGTGATTTTCAAGGATTCGATATATTTCGAAAATTGTTATATATATTTTGTTTTAAATTTGTGTATGTTTAATGTTTGATGTAAAAAAAAAACTTAATTGTGGTTTTTTAGGGCATAGTTGTTTAAGGATCGTTTATTGACGACAGATTTTTATTTAATTTGAATAATTTAATAAATAGCTATTGCGATTAAGATAAATATGGCGCTCTGCTTATTTTTTAAATTATAAATGATTATTACATATATTTGTTTTACTAAAATAATTAATTTAATAGTGGTTGGATTATGATTGATTTTAAAATTAAATATTATATCATAGCGTCAATGAAAGTTTTCCCAAAATAGATTTTCTGTAAACTATCTTGTTAGTCTCAATCATTTTAAAAATATTTCACAGTTTTGAAAAACCATTCACTTGTAAACTACCTTTAAACGAACTTTTACCGCCAAAAAATCTATACATTAAAATTTGTCATGCCAAACACTCCCAAGATACCCATTTGGAATTGAATCTTTATAACCATATTAAAATATTTTAAGTTTTAGAAAAATCTATAATTTGTTAACCACCCTTAAGCGAAATTTTACCCCCAAAGCAAGTATAGACTAGAGTGATACTCATCATACTACACTCTCTCCAGATGTAGATCTTAAACACAATCTATAGAGCCGTTTTTGAAAAATTTGTAAAAAATAATAATTCTTAAGTAAACTACCCTTAATTTAAGGGCTAGGTTCAAAATAAAAAGAAAGCTCTGACGTAAGGCCCTATATACACCCTTAATCATGCTGTCAACAATATTTACACTAAACCCCTTTGAACTAACTAAAATGTAGTTATGTACACATGATAGAAGAAATTTATCTACTATTTTAGATTGATATTTATTTTAAATGCCTCAAAGTTTAATATTTAGGCTATAAAAAACCTTTATAAGTCTGTGCTTAAAGTAGATACCTAATTACAAAATTATTAGGCATATCATAAAAATATTTTACAATACAATTTAGTATAAAAATATACAACATTCTCAAATAAATATTATATTTATAAATACATAAATAAATAAATAGGTACATAGTAAAAATATAATAATTTATCTATTTTGTGTGTATCTAAAAATCATAATTTCACAAACAATAATTAAGTATAAAACAGCAAAGACGGTTTTTTTCATATCAAACATTTGATTATTTATATTTGTATTCTGTTGAATTTCTTATAAGCAGTTACATTTTTATGTGGTGTTTGATACTCAAACCTGTGACCTTTTAAATGTTTGATGTTAATCTTTCACTGTTCTTAAGGATTTTATAAATATAACTTTAATATTCGGCTGGCTAATGTGTTTAATTTTATTCCAGTCATAGATTATTCTTCACTGCTCTACAGTAAAAAAGATTGTTTTTCATTTAATGATGTTATTGTTTCTTTTTTATAAGAAATAAATATGTTAACGTTGTTTAACTCTAATCTTGACTTAAAGACATATTTTACTGATTAGATAAAACTTAATCTTTCTTATATACTTGGTATATAGTTTTAAGTGATGAGCATATAGCTGCAAACATTCTTTTTGAATTATTAAACTTGAATAATATGGTATTAAACTTTTGGTCATCTATTTTACAATACATTAATTAACTATCTGTAATAGGTTATTAAGTATTTTTCACTTAAAATATGTATTTACATATAAATGTAAAAAAATAAGTTATCAAATAAATATATTCAAATCATAAATGTCTTACAACACAGTTAAAACCATATAACTTGCCTCAATAAATATTTAAGTATGAATAATAATTATGTCTTATGCCTATATTTATTATGGTTGGGAACTAATTGAATTATTTTAAACTATTTTATTATTTCTTATATAATATAAACTAAAGATACATAACTAGTAAATTTAAGTTTATATATGTATAGTTATTTTGTCAATATTCCTTATGCACAAATAACAACTATTGATAATATAGGCAAGTTCACATCCAAACATCCGTTAAACAAGACAAGAGGAGCTTGACGTCTTGTCTGTGTATCCACGGATGCGATTAAGACTTTAATAACTATGATATTAGACGCTAGTTAAAATAATATTAGGTTGGTTTATTATAAAATTATTTGAATGTGAAGCCATAGCAAAGATTTATTGAACCTTATTTTTGTATGGAAGGTAAATCGCAGCATTGAGTTGCGTGCCCTGTAATGACTCTGTTCAGTTTTCTTGTAGTTGCGTAGCAGTTTACTAACATAACTTTGGACAATTCTCTGTAACTGTCAGGTTGTTTGATGTAAGTGTGATCGGTGCAAGGTCACGAGATTGACATTGTAGTGAGATTCAGCTGGTTCTATCGGTGAACTCAAGGCGATGCTCGCCAGCAGGAACCGAAGTGAACTGTGGAAAGAGTTGGACAGGACGTCTGGGACAACCTTCCTCTCTTCAGAACATCTGTCCCTGGAGACCAAAATCATCTTACATTGAGTTGATGGTGGGTAATTCAACATCGCACTCATCGCCTTGAGGTTCAATAAAACACACTGAAGAAGTATATTAGTCATACCTCAAATAATTCTGAGGTAGCGTTGCTAGAAAGCATTTTGTCATGAAATACACATTTATTAGTAAATATTATAAATGTCTAGTTAATTTAAGTAGACTTAATTGAATTAAAAATCCACAGAGCTTGTCTCATAGAGCCGTACAAATATTTTAAATTTTATAATAACTTTATGTTTAATCACCGCCTCATATTACCTTTACAAGCTATACGCGTGTATGCTAATTAATATGATGGGGTAGAGATGAGGGGACGCGTATGAGTCGGTTCCTTAGGATTTGTTTACGAATATGGAGACAGTTTAATTGGGTCCACGCAGTTCAAGAGCGGCGTATGTGTTGAGTCCCTAATTGTTCAACGTAGATGTTTACACTAGAAATATTTACAAGAATGAATCAGTTTCAGTTTCGTTCTCATCGTGTTCTTATCATGGAATTAATGAAAAGTGAGATATCAAAGCCTCTGATAGTGATCGACAGTTAAAGGTTTCATAAAATGCTAGAATACCATGTTGAATGCTGGACTTGCTGCAAGAGCACGTCTGTTTTTATTTTTAACTGTTGTCATGTAATTATTCTATACTAAAAAGTCATACAGGACATAGCCATAAGAAGCTCGATGAAACAATTTTTAGTAGGCAGCATTTGACCAATTCTTTAAATAGAAAGCTTAAGAAAATATATTTCTTCAAAGGCTTCAAAACTACTTAGTATGAAATTGAAACAAGTGTAAGTTTGTGGAAACTTAAGCTCTATATTGGTTTTTCCACGGAAAAGAATTTGAAAGTCTTGTGTTAAGTTAGTAAGGATAATATGAATGGGACTTTCAAAAGCGGTCGCAAGTGCTTCACCTAAATATTTACAATCTACGGTTTTAAATATGACCTCTACTATTTTTATTGTTGCAGAACAAATTGAAACCCATATATTATGTGCGAGTATTTCAACATATAGTATATCGCTGCCTTTCTTTCGGTGGTCTATTCTCACCTTCTGAATATTTTTTTTATAAATTTCAAAACAGCAATCCATATTGCAAAGGAAGAAGTGTTGCAAGTTGCACAAATAAAAGGCTGCCGATTTAACTTGGGGCAAAATTGGTGGAAGTAAGCTCAAAATTCAAGCTTCATTAAGGGGCACAGCGATAGAACAGCTAATTTTTAAAATAAATTTGAACCAACTTTTTTAATCCCTAACTTGTCCTTGAATGTTTTACAGGAGAATTGATGAAAGGAAGTAAGTTATGTTAGACAAAAAGAGGTATTAATTAGGGAGTAAAAACTTAATTTTGAGAAAAAAAGAAATACCAAATATCTTCTTTACTAAAGCATTGTGCTTCAATTTTTTTTCCAAAAACCTAGACTTCATTTTGACAAGAAGAAAGATAAGATAATAGCAAAAACCTTTTGGGGGATGACTCATTCTACCTCCTTCCTTTCAAAAAGGACGGACTTAAATCATAAACTTCATAAACTATGAAGGGACTCAAATAATACATGGTTTAGGTGTTCGAACCCAACTCATCAGCATCGAAGATGAGGAAGGAAGTATTTTAGTAGCATTATTACATAATTTGCATGTAATGAGAGTGGGAATCCATTAATGAAAAATCTTTGTCCTCAGATACAACCAATATTCAAACCCAGATCTTCTCGTCATACGTAAGCCAGTCTAACATGAGGGTGAGGAGTTTGACCATTTGATCACTGAAGCGGGTAATAATAATTTAAGCTTAAATCAGCGAGTTTGAATTAACATATAATTTTTATTATTAATCCTTGACCTTTTGAAATAGAAGGGGTAATTAGCTATGTCGACCAGGACTTTGTGCAATACATTCTTTTATGATGGGCCTGGATATTGAAAGTTTCTAAAAGTAAGATTCATCAGAATTAAGAACAAAAAAATAATAATTATATATTGATAAAAAAATATTTATTAGAAATTGAAACATTATGAGTGGAAAAACTACTTATGAAAAACCTTATGCAACAGATATATTTATAGTTGAACTGTGTTTATGACAAATTGATAATGGAGGAATTAATTGAAAGTATATATCTTTAGAGAGGTAATAAATACACAGATGCAAACACACCATAAACACAACTTTCATAGCTTTATTAATAAAATGAAAAAGTATAAGCTTTGTTGGATTGTCAGGTTAGTAAATTAATACATATAATCTCACAGGACTAGATTAGTAAATATTGTTTAAAATCTATACTGACTCAGTGTAACAGGGAATTTTCGGATTAATTCATAAGATGAGTGTTAGGATTATTGGGGTTTAAACTAAAAGCAATCTTAAGCCTTGGCCCAACGTCACTTAACAGTTTCACATGAATCCAAACAAAGTGATTGTGAAATAATAGGCTCACCTCAAAGAAGCTATCACTTGAGCCACATAGAGATGTATTTCCTCCATAATATCGTTTGGTAGCTGCACGTTATTCTTGATGTCCTCAACGAAAGCAAAAATATTCCATTCTACACCAATCTTGATGACTTGCATGACGTAGACGTAGCTCATCTGGAGATAAAAGATAATATACTTAAACTACAAACTCAATCTCTTGAGTCAATAGTATTAAGATAGTGGGTAGTTTTAACACTCTAATATTAAACTTAGCCAACGTACAAGCTCTAAACAAAGCTTCCTGGATATTTATACGTCACTTACCACCAATCAGAAAATAAAAAGGGCTCTAACAATCTGATCAAATAAATGGTATAAATGGTGTAAACAAGCGCTCAAATAAATCTATTTTGCAAAGTAGTCTCTACTGATTCAGGTGGTTGTGAATACTTCTATTTTATAACTGGATAAAATATATTGTAGTAACAAGAAGAAAGCAAAATACCTGACGTTTACAAAATAACTAAAACTGATTTATTATATTCTTAAATACAACAGCTCTCCTTTTAATAAATAATATGCTTACGCATAAGCAAATTTGTACTATTATTACCTATTTAGGAGAAAGTCAGTATATTGTACACGAACCTTAATATTTAGATATATACCTTTATCGATTTAAAGTGTCCAGCATTTTTTTATTACAATATGTATCAATGTTAAGTGTAGCCTAAATTTTGTAAAACTATCCCTAGAAACCATTTAAATAAAAACACACAACAGAACTTTGATTTATTTTCATCCCGAAAATTGGGTGTACCATATTTTAGTTGTGATACATTGTGACCAAAATAAATCGTTATGTTGATTAATTAATTAAGCCAACTAGTCAAGGTTAAATTCCATCTTCAACTGTAATTTTTTTATTTAACTTCAATATAACTTTTCTTTACAAGTAAAAATCTCCAAAATTCTATAAAAATATTTTGTGATTTAACAATTTTTCATAGAGATATAAAAAAACGGACACCATCTTAAGTTCAGTCAAATTCAATAGCGTAAACCACACACACAAAGGTGGATCTTGTTAGTAACATGTAAATCTCAGATTATGGTATTTAAAGGAATATATATACATATAAGTAAATCAACTTATATTCAGTTATTACTACACTGCCACATGAACTGGGAGAAGCTAGGACTGTTAGTTACACGTACAATAAGGTCGCTGAGCTCAAGATGTTGGTTGATGGTGTAGAATAGTTCATCTTCATCTTCTTTGTCCAGGAGGTCATGCAGATTCCTCCCGAATGTCTTCAGATCTTCCAGCCACTGTTCCGTCACATCCAACTCTTCATACCAGGGGACACACAAACAGTCCTGAAAACAAGGATGCCTTCCTTCTAGTTTGAACCTCTGAGCATTTCATGGATGGAATGTTTGGACCATGGCCAATTACTCTCTTTAGTGTCAAGTAATAAATATTACTTCTCTCTCTAAACGATTATAGTATTTAATTAACTAAGTTGGTAATACAAAAAACATATTTTTAAAACAAATTAGCTTCCCTGTCACTGAATCACAGTAATGAGCTATACAATTCACCTCTCTGTTATTGAATAATAGTAATGGACTATACAATCTCTAGAGTAGATATAAATTATAACAAATAACGATGTTAACACATTTATTTTTATTACATTAAGGCCGCTACACACGTACAGGTATATCGGATGTGTTAATGCGTCCACACGATACAGTTTTCCTTCTTCAGGTCACAGTATTTTTCTTTTCTCGTTCAAATTGTTCTTTCACTATCAGCTAGCAATGGCGTCAACAGACGATGCTTTGGTGACACTTGGCTTGTTTTTAGCGACAAAACAATGTCAAAAAACGAAAAATAAAACAAGAGACGTGGTGTAAAGGTTGGTTGAACAGAATATAACGTTATTCACATGTAGACTTGTTAAATGAATTGAAATTTGCATCTACAGATTGTGTACAGCAATAAGTTAATATAAAAAGAATGAAACTTATCTAATTAGTGAACGATGTGGTGGTGGCAACAGCTACAACTGAACTGAGCCATCTGCGCAGTTTTCACCGACGCAGGTATTACGAATAAATCTGCTCCGGTCGTCTGTGCAGGCCGAAATAACTGTACAGTTATGTCATCCACACGTTCAGTTATACCGGACAAGCGTGCCTGTACAGGTAAACCTCACAGGTATACCTGTACGTGTGTAGTGGCTTTTAGAAATAGCTATATAATTGTCATAGTACTATCTTGATTACGGTGGAAAATATTGACAGAATCTTATTTGCGTAGGGTTGCTGGGATGCAAGAACTAAAACAAAATATTTAGGGGTGATTCCCCTCCAAACCAAAGATAGTATATGCCGGGAAATAGTTAAAAAATGACGACCTTTGAAGCTTTTTGAAGTGGTTCAAGCCTAGAATTTTCTTGTAATTTTTATTTCCTTAGAAGATATTTGTAATGTTCCTTCCCCAATTATTATTTCAATAATTGGATGTCTCTGGAATATTTTATAAAATATCCCAACATAGACTTTCTATGAAAAGGAGATGCTTCTAGAGGCTATTTAAAGTATATTTTTAATCTTATTCTATTCAAGAGTATCAGAGAGGAGTGAAATAAATCTAGTGAGGAGAACATTTTTTCAAGGTAGGGGTTTAGAGCCCCCCTGAACATTCTTGTGTCGCCACTTCTAGCTAAGGAGGACGGATAGATACTCTTGCACATTAAACTTACGTCAGCCACGTGATTGTGAATGTCTAGCAGTGTGTGTGAGTCCCAGCTTGCTTCAACCTCCGCTAGATGTAGCCTTGTCAAGATGGCTGCCACCCGTTCCTCCATTGTGGGGTGGACCCTCACAACCCGATCATCACTGCCAAGACAATAAGCTACATTGTAGCCCGCTGACAACAATCGTTGAAAAACAGGGGCATTTAATAAAAGATAATAATGGAATTTGAAAGTACCGGATTGAAAGTATAATTGATTCCCACTGAACACTTTTTTTTAGCAGCCTCTCTTACTAACCTTACGAGTTATACGCTTACGTACTAATTATGCTAATGGATTAGGAATTGGGAAAGTTTAATTTATAGGAAGTGATCCAGCATTTGCGTGGAGGGAGAATAAAAAACAATTTAGGGCAAACCATCCCCAATTCACTAGACAGAGTTTCTAACCTTGATACCCACATCCTCAATTGTCTAGCTTAACACGAATCTAGCACGTTAGCAAACTACGCCACTGAGGTGGGTAACACTTTCTTAGCTACGCTGGTAATATTTCAGCATACCAAATTTAAATACAGTCATTCATCTTAAATATGCTTAAGGCCCTTGGCCATGTCAAATGCAAGTCTAAAACCTATTCTGTGGGATGGTGAGTGGGAGGGTGAAATGCGTGGCGTGGCCTCACAACTGACCAAAGTATCCTTCCACGCCAACAAGAAGAGATGAATCACGGAAAACATAGATGGCGCCAGCTACCAGACAGGTCTTGCTTCATACATTTGGAAATATCAGTTTTCTCGATAATGAGTGAAGTTTTTATAGTCATATTTTCAAAAACTCTTCTAAGATGGTGTATCAATGTTTATTAATTGTTACATTTTATTATTTTTGCTATCAAGCCGGCAAATTTCTATTGAAAAATGTCAATTTTGTTGATATTTGATCACTGTTAAAATTATATATGAGGTGTGTATATAAAAAGTATAACATAATCAACATGATTCAATTCTTGAACAAACCGTTTCCGAAAAGAAAATTGCAAAACAACAAAACATTCTTGAAGATTACTGTTTGTTAACATGTCTCTAAATTTCCACGCCAAATGAAAAGGGCCAATCGCCTTAAGAATAATGCGCGTTTTAATAAATACTTAGTAATTGGGATGCCATTTCTTCATTATTTGTAAATCTGATGTTTGGGATATTACTGTTTATATTATTGTATATAAGTATTTGACAATAATTAGTCAAAATTGTTAAATTATTTTTTGAACAAATTTAAGTTTTTTCCCCCTAAGGATCACCCATTTTTATAATTCCGCATTTAATACTCATCGAGAAATGAAATAATGTAGGATTCAAATTTAATACAGGGCTTGAAACATTTGTGTCAACATTTTAGTTTTTTTTTACAGAACTACACATACATAACCACATATTAAAGAAGCATACAGTAAAAAGCATTCCCAAAAGATTTGTTTTTAATAGTAAGACATTAAAAAGCATCCTGAATCTAAACCAAAATATGGAAATAGCGTTTTAAATACTACATGATATTAATGTATTTCATTAAAAAATGTATTTTAAATCAAGATATATTTAAATATTATATACTGTTAGAGTTAAAACATTCTGATGATATGGTTTGTAAGTTAATTTTATGGAGATACAATTAGTTTTATTACCTATTATAATTTTATTAATTATATATATGATGTGTTTTTCCCCCAAGATGAAAAAAAAAGATAGCCTTGTAAATAAATCAAGTCTATAATCTAATATATTCAAATTTACATTTTTGTAGACCTTTTTCCTTACGAAGAAAACCTAACTGTACAATGAATCACCCATTCCTTGAGCAATGGAAATTCAGATCAGTTCTTACTTAACTTCCAGACCACTGAAGCTGGAGAGTCCACACACTAAGCGGAGGGCTGCAAGGGACAGCAGTAACATGGCTGAGCAAAACTTCATGTTGGGCTGGTTAGGCTCACACCAAATGTTGTTCAAGTACAGTCGTCCATTGTTTTATTCGATTAAGGCTCTATCCTGGTTATTCTACCGTATACTTTGGAGTTTTGGAGAAAAAATGTGATATTTAAAATGGCTCAAAATCGTTAATTACTCGTGTGCAGCTTGATATAAATTGCACATTATTTTTATTCAATATAAAGAATAAGTTATTAGTCTGCCTGATAATTAGAGTTTAATTAATGTGAATCCTCTTGATATTTTGGCTCGTCCTGGCCACGAACCAGGGGCTGTCACTGGACAGCAAGGAGGACGGCTGTCCCTTAACCTGAGTTTGACAACTGTGACCTACAAGCTGTAATTGGACTTATTTATAGTCAAGAGTTTCTTTATAATCCATACTTTTTAAAATTAGGTTATCTTTGGAAAAACATAAAACGATTGACGTCAATCTGATTTTATTTATGTTAATAATTATCTCGCACGTGATTCGATCATTTCAAATCACTGAACCAATAATGGGCACTTGTACAACTTGTGTATCGTTCTCAAGCTAGACACGTCATGCCGTTTTAAAGAGCCTACGTCAATGGCGAGGTCTAAGAGTTTCAAACCCCAAGATAAACTAACCCAAGTACCACAGTCACGTATAGGGCATAACACACTTTCCAAATGTACTCTTCATAAACCTGTTTACAAGTGTAGAGCTTGTTTGGTTTGTACACAGTTTGGTTCAGTCAAAAGTATTGGGGTATGCGGATAAGAGCTTCAGTTTTGTATGATTTAATTGGCAGGTGATGAAGAAGTCTGGGCTCGAATCACAGTTTGTTGTATTGAAATTGAAGTGTTTTTAAAACATATTTATCCACCACAACTCCAAGAAAAATTGAGTACATTTCCTATAAGCCATCATCATCTATATCTTATTTATGTCACTAAGTGCGAGTGTTCGAGGTGGATTGGAGAAATTGGGGGAAGAAAAACATAAAATTATAGAGAAAAAAGGAAATATACTCGCTCTTTAGGAAATAAGAGTCCGAGAGCAAGAGATATACGGAATGTTCAAAAATTAAACAGGCCATAGGAGATGGTCTAACGAACATTTTGAGATAAGGAACGTGTAGTCTGGGAAGCTAGCTAAGTGCGATATGGGCCTAAACATGTCTAACACTGTAACTGATATCCGGTTTATTTACAGCTAATCATTACATGTAGTTGTAGCATTACGTACAGGTAGTACTGTAAACTATACCGTATCAGTGACAAACCGGAGGAAACCTACCATTTCGTACCTCACAACATTTGCTCAAAATGATGGCCACCGACCACAATGACCACATGACATCGGCGTATGAGATTCTGCCGCACCCGTTCAAATATCCCGTGCGTGTTGCGAATCAGATACTAGATTTACTGGGAACCAACTATAAGTTTGTGTCCACTGGGGTCTCATACACAAGTGATATGAGGTATCACCATATGGAATAGACTTCAGCCTCTCCCCCACATGTTTAGGCCCATATCCCACACGTTCCCTATCTCAAAATGTTCGGTAGACCATCCCTATATCCTGTTTAATGTTTACACGCTTTCACTGAAACAGCCTGTATATGTTGGGGGAAGGATTGTGGCCAAAAGATATATATCAGGAAACCATTTAATAAAAAATACACCCAGTCTGGACTCGAGCGCCATTCTCCAATCACCAGGGAACAAGACTAGATGAGACTGATGCCTTAGTCTGCATGCCCACTGATGATATTACATTTTTTATATAAAACAAACATTTTATTTTTTATAAAGCTGTTCTATACACTTTTTTTTCTAGAAAACATATTATTATAAATTCTATTGCTCCTTATTGCCTTATGTGGGCTGGCATGATTACAACTCTTAAACAAAATTGGAATCTTTTTTAAAACATATAATACTAGGAAAAAACTTTAAACTTATAGTTTTTACTTTTTTTTATGGTTGTAACATCCAATCTTAACGTTAAGGTAGTATGAGCTAGAATTTGCCATCGAGCGTGTTGTAAAAGGGTGAAAATGTAAAAGAAATGTCGGTACTTGCAAGAAATTATAAATAGCCATTCTGAGGTTACTGTGTGACCACATCTTGCAGGGTAAAGGGCATGCATTGTTTGCAGGAATCGTCTACATAGCCAGTTTTGGGTTATACGATCACAGGTACATTCTGATTGGTTACCAGGCACAGTTTCAAAATCAACAGTTTTTAAAAACTGAAAGCATCTCATGTGGCATTTGGCCGAGAGATATTTTTTAAATAATAATAACTTGTAGTGTTTTTCGTGCGTAGGTGTGAATTTCATCCGCATGTTTATATTTGTAATTAATAATTATCTAAATGAAAGTATTTACACTGGCAGCAATTATCAATACAAATGATAAATTAGCAAGTTGAAATTATTATTCTATAGTGCGTATTATCCATTATATGATTAACCAATTTAGCGTGCAGAATTATATTATGTTTAATTCTTGTTCATGAAAATGAAAATATCCTGTTACATGGCAGCTGCTTACGTTCAAGGAGTCCACAATTTCAAACATCAGAACTTCATAAAATATATTTTACATGAAAACTATAATATATGATATTTAAATTGAATAAATAAAATATATTATGTTTATTATGCAAACTGTTATAATATATTAAAGGGTGCTCGAAAACTCATAGCCCAAATTGCACATATAGCTTGTTTGAACCAAAAGTAATACAAAACCCCTATAGACTTACATCCGTAAAGCTATGCTAGTACCATTAAATTGTGTTCAAAGCTTCATCATACAGTGACGGAATGACAAAAATGTTCAAGCATTCGTGTACAACAGATTGCATAGGAGCTAGGCGCGTGACACCACACACCTTGACATCTTGGAGCACGGAACCTAACATATCACAATAGTTATTAGTAAACAACACATCAGTCTATCTAGAAATGGTAATACATTCTGATGGTCATCAATAACGGTCATACATCACAGAAAGTGATTGCATTATTACATGTATATTGTTGCATGCAAATTTGGGAAAATATTTTGAAATTTAGTGATTGATATAAAATTCATTAATTTGTTAAAAAAATAAATAAATATGTTGATGCCTGTTATAGTTTGTTGCAGCACACCTTGATTTGATATACACCAAGCAGGCAATGATTAGTGGCATGGTTTAAGACAATTAGCTGAATATACAAATACGTTTTTTTTACTTGGACCAATTTAACAAATTTAGACAAAGTTAAATAAAAGTTATAATGTGATTTAGCAATATAAAACTTACACATTGTAGTGACATAAACAAAATCTCTTCCTGATCATTCTAATGTGTGAATATGTGAGTATAACATTTATACTTAGAGGGAGGTTATGAATAAAGTGGCAGACCAATTATTAGTTATTCAAATGAGAAAAGGGTTTCTAACTTTCAGGTAAGGAATTAAAACACTATTAATTATAAATACATTTTCAATACATTATATTTAAATTGTAGATTATTTTATCAATTCATTATTTATATGCACTGTTATTAAATGTATAACGCGCCAAACCAGGAATATATTACTATGCTTAAGTTTTAATGTAAATATTTTAAATTATTAAATTACATTGGATATTTTATTTTAATTTTGTCTAAATTTTATTTCTTTGTAAAGTTCAATTGTTTGTATTATTTTACAACATTTTTGCATTTAATATACTAATTTACTATCTTAAATCATTGCTCAATACCTATAATTAACTGAGTGATATGGTTCAAACCATATTGTAGTATAACACACACGTCTTTAGTATCAGATTCAAATAGAAAATAAATTTAGCAATTTTAAGTTCTAGCAAAATTGAAACTGTCTATTTTAAATATTACAGGTGAAGAAATTTATTTAATCAAAGTTGAAAAATGACATATTTGAATTAAATTCCGGAAAACTTGAATGAGTTATACGTGTTCATTTTGAGCCTGTGGTTCTCATAGTTTAAGGGGTATGATCATGTGGGATCGTCAGTTATTTAGCAACTACCAAACCCCAGCCTTGATCCACTGAAATACGTGTTTCAGCTTCAAACTCTATTAGATTGTTTTCTATTCCGTGCTAACAGTGTGTACAGAATGCATCTCCTATGTTATATTTCATGACTATTCAAGTAGGCCTATACAGTTTTCAGACAATTCAGCCCATTGTAAAATGTAACGCTTATAAAACGCCATATTTTTGTTCGGGTTTTGCTATAATGTCCAAGGATAGTTATTGGCAAGTATTTGATCTAAAATATCAAGTATTCAATAAATAAAGAGCATTTAAGTTAACTAAAAGAAACCATCTTTAAAATTTAAAGTATTAAAATAAATTATCAGTTTTAATGTTTACTAATATATTTAATGTTTTAAATAATTAATTATTTCATAAAGTGTTAAATAGATCGATTTAAATTATTGTTTTACACGGGATTAAACCTTACAAAATTTTAAAAGTAGAGGTAAGTAATTTTTTATGTTAGTAGGCCTATTATTATATTTTTTTCAAAATATAATTTTTCTAGTGTAGATTTTTATTTCCACATTAACTAAGTTCATATACATTTATTTTATTTGTGATTATTATGTTTCTACACAGTTTGTAAAATATTCTAATAATAAAGCTCAAAATTGATCTTTATTTTTGCAATGACACCTATTCAAAAATATTTTAAGAGGCCACATTTTTACTTCATCACTACCGTATAGGTAGAGAAATTATTGTGATCGTTAAAAAAATCTAACTCAAGATTTTGATGAATATCGATGTTTCATGATCCCCAGAATCCTAAAAAGTGTTTTTTGAATTTCCGTCTTTCTGTCTGTCTGTCTGTTCATGTGTCTGTGTGTACCTCGAAGTAGAGCCTAAACTATTTTACTGATTGAGCTAAAACTTGGTGTCTAGGGTTTTCATAGGGTTGCCCAGAGAAATTTTTGGAATCGGATATCCAACCCTAAGATTAATGGTAGTTTACTGAAGGGCGAAAAGAGAAACATCGATTTTATCAAAATCAGCTGTAACGATTTTGATTAAATTTCATTTCTAAACATTCATCAAAATTACAAACAAATGGCCAATTTTTCGTCAAATTGGCTTTAAGGGTTACGGTATGATGCATAAATTCTCATTTTTTTAAAATCATATCTCCGTAGCTCTTGAGATAAGAAATTACTTATATTAGCAAATATGTAGGTCTATTTATAATAAAAATCTTTTGTTTGAAACATATTTTTATAAAACAAATAATTTCCAAACTATACGCAAATCTTAATATATATAATTCTTCTGTACGTGTGTATGTCACTGAACTCCTCCTAAATGGCTGGACCGATTTTGATGAAATTTTGTGTGTGTGTTTGAGTGGGTCCGTGGATGGTTTAGATTCACAATTGGACCTGGTAGGTGGCGCTGCAATCGGGTTCTAGGATT
>CABFWB010002027.1:43984-55701 GCA_902151455.1 Timema bartmani
TTTTTTTTTTTTTTTTTTTTTTTACGATGTATATAGTTGTTCGGTTAAATATTTATCTATTTGATGTTTTAACAAATAATAGTTATAGCTAGCTATATGCATATATAAGACTTAGTAACTATTCCTCCCAATTATGTAGATCACATGAAGTAAAATAAATAATAAAATTATTATTACTTTGAGAGTGAAGCGAAGAGTCCTTTATTCTATTTTTTATTTACCTAAATAAAGAGAGTAGAACTTTTTATATCATATATATTATTTAATTGATATTTGGATATTTTTTGTTACATGACCACCAAATGTATTTAAGCTCGTTGGCGAAAGTGTAAAGACCACGTACATACAGAGAGCAACTGGTGACGGAAACGCAACGGAAACTGAAGTTGCTTATTAGTATAAGTATCCTTGCTAGGGTGACTGGTTTACAAGGCTTTTTATACAAAAGCAATGCCAGTTTATAATTAGTTTTCGGTATTTCATCATCAGAGAAGGAAACTGTTGTAGTACACGTTGTGAGGAAAAGTCTGCGAAGACGTTTTCAAAGACGATACAGTGTTCACACCTACAATAATATTAATGTAAACCTAGTCAGTGGCATTCTGTAAAAGATTTGGAATATTTTTTAGACAGATTTTGTAATTATTTACGAATGAGTATAAAGTATTTTTTACTTCCTTTTGAATTTGGTAGCCCCAGGTACTAAGAAATGAATAAGCAATTGGCGAAAACCAATATCAGCTGGGTAGTTTTCAATAAACTGCGCAAACTTGATGTTTTCTTGCTATTCTGACGCCATAATTGGAAAATATTAATTATATCAAAACAAAATACTGTCGGAAACTGAGGAAACTGGGAGATGAGTTCACAGCATGTCATTACTGGAGCAACTCTAGTTGCCGTGTCACTTGTCAGTCACGTTGCCATCCTTTTCGAGTTGACCCAGTATAAACATAAACGTTTAAATCTAATGTGTGCTCTGTAATAGCAACTCCAGTTACCATTGTATTTCCGTCACCAGCCGCTCTCTGTATGTACGCTGTCTATGGAAACTTGGTATTTCCTGAAGCTCAGTGTCTTACATCAAGCATGATCAGATAGGCTACAAAAATACCTGCTCTATGGTTAGGGAAAATATAAAAATATCATAGCAAAGGGGTGTGAGTGACGATGTGTTTGCAGAATTTTAAGCTCTATCAAAACAAATGTGGTGAATTTCTTACCGCATCTTGACAGTTGAGTCATGTATGCAACTTCACACTTGAAACACAGCAGATAAGCATGATGAAAGACCTCACATCCTATTCCTTCAAACATTTGGTGTTGCCCAGTCAGCACAAAATACTATGTTCACATTGATTTTTATCTTTGAGGCCCTTTTATTGTGGATTAACTATCTCGAACTTTCACAATCAACGTCTCTGTTTTCCGTAAAATCTATGAAAACTGTAGCTTTCTAAAACACTTGACAAGTTTAAAATACCAATGTCCATAAAATCATATCCTGGGATTGGAGAATTTGGCAACAACGAACCTGACCTTGGCCCAGCTACATTTATACGTTCAGAAAAGAGATGAAGTTTAAGTCCAATAGGAATAAAAAAAATATCCACGTGATTATCCAACATAATATTATATGGATTGAATAAAAAAACTCATAAGACATGAGAAGACATTTGGATTTGTCTCTCTCAAATTTGATAAAAAAAACAACACTTATTTGCTGTGTTTAATAACATACACTATACTTGTAAATATTTATATAAACATATTTAAATATCTAAACACAAAAAGGCTTGTTTATCATTTGGATTGAATATTTATTCCAGTGATACGATGTAATCATATAATAAATAAGTGAAGTTAGTATATAAAAGCTATTAAAACATTTGACTGAAAGAGTAAGCTATTCAACTTATAGATATTATATATATTATTGTTTGGTATTACTGACCGGGAGGAACAAGACCTCCAGTTCAATCGTCTGTATTAAATTATTAGCTGCTCTGTTGGCACATAAAGTTGCCCAGGGCACACCAAAGAAGGTTGTATATACGTCGTGCCCGCTTTGAGATTATATTGAATATGGAGGTGTGGGCTAGTGGGATTCTTGAGCCTAGTTTAAACATAACTAAACAAAACCTGATGGCCTTTGGGATAGTTCTCCTTAAATGAAAAATACCTAAGGTACGGGCTGGGAGTCGTTACCTGAACCTCTAGGTCCGTAGTTAGGTGCACTGACCACTACACCACAGGGCCAGATAATTTATTCATTAAAACGGTGGTGTAAGATTTCCAAGCATCGTTAATGGACGGATCAGCAAATCCTTATTTCTATTGGCCCAGTCCTAATTATGACGGAGTTGGATATTATTCTTAGAACTTTAACATAGCATAGAACGTGAGTAAATGTATGAGTTAAGCAAGTCATTTTTCTAATATATCACAGTATTCACTTAACACAATCATTTCAAACAAGTCTCTGTTGTGCCTAGATATCTCCTTATAGGATCCCATGAAACATTAACTGTCCCCTTCTATTTCTTTTAATTAATACCAGCAAGCTTATTTTGATATTATTGTTTGAATTACATTTGACCTCTTAAATCTAATACAAGCTAATATTAAAAACTATAGATAACCATAAATACATATTTTATTTACAATTAAATATTTAGCTAGTTAGTATTAATAACGATAGTAGTAAAAATACTACTACTACTACTACTACTACTACTACTACTACTACTACTACTACTACTACTACTACTACTACTACTACTACTACTACTACTACTACTACTACTACTACTACTACTACTACTACTACTACTACTACTACTACTACTACTACTACTACTACTACTACTACTACTACTACTACTACTACTACTACTACTACTACTACTACTACTACTACTACTACTACTACTACTACTACTACTACTACTACTACTACTACTACTACTACTACTACTACTACTACTACTACTACTACTACTACTACTACTACTACTACTACTACTACTAATAATAATAATAATAATAATAATAATAATAATAATAATAATAATAATAATAATAATAATAATGTAGAAAAATTACTTGCCAAATCTTAAAATATATTTACAATGTTTTTAAAGGTTCTACAAAATCAAATTTTCCAAATTGCAATTGTTAACACAACTCACAAAGGGACTTTTTTTCTTTTTCTAACACAAGTTGATCAAAAAATAGCCGTCGTGTAATGTCACTTTTTATTGATAAGATAACTAAGAACTTAGCTTATTTTCACCCAACACAGAACGGAGTCTATTTTTCAAACAGGTTTTCAGTCACGGAGTGTTGGTGGAAGTGAGCAGCCCAGTGCTAGCTAGCGCCAGCCATTCTCTTGTGGCGTGCGTTCCACAATATAGACCCACATTTTTCTCTTCAAGTGTCACTGCCTGCCGGCAGTCTTATATTATGTTAATTTTAAACATTTTAGTTAAATTATTGAAGCAATTAATATTTAATATGTGGGGATATCCTTGGGGGCCCATTTAAGCCCGTCTCATTCTCACTTTTGGTTCTGACAAATATGTATGTGGCAGAGGGATGAACGATACTAGTAATAACATTCCATCTACAGTCAGTCCTTGTGATGAATGGAGTGAAGGTGTATCATTGTAGGGTCATTTGGTGTAAGCATTCGTGGGCTTGACAGACTGATATGGAATATTTCTCTCTCAATCAGTGAGAGAAGCAACAAGAAACTAACTTACTCCTTATTTCCCTGATACGGCTCTTATGTGAGGCCTAGGCTTTATAGCTACGGTGGAACTGTTGAGGATACAACCAACCATTGGGATGGGTACTATACATATATAGATTTTAAATTAAGACATTTTACTTACTTGCTCTATGGTACTAGGAACTAAAAAATGCATGCCACATTTAACAAATGTACGCTACCTATTTTGTTATAGCTCTATACAGTCCATCTCATTAAGCTCTATAGCATTTTCAAGATAGCTCTGTACAGTTCACTTAATTACACCCTATCTCTTTCATGTCCATTCTAATGTTACCCTCCCATCTGCGTCTAGGTCTTCCCATCGGGATTATCAGGCAACACCTTGAACAGGGTCCTAGGTTTTTCCATTCACGCAGAATGTCCTGTCCACTGTCATTTACCTGTTTTGATTATCCCACAATGTCTTGGGATGAGTATAACTTATGCGACTGATCATTATGTAACCTCCTCTACTCCCCAGTATCTTCATCTCTATTTGGACCAAATATCTTCTTAAACACCTCGTTTTATAACACCCTATATTTATTTTCATCATGCAGAGTATGAGACCATATTTCACAACCATAGAGTACAACTGATAAAACCATTGTTTTGTATATTCTGAGTTTTACATTGAAAGGAGGAGAGATGTTACCTAATATCAATCATTTCTCGACTGTGTTCCTTTCCTAATT
The DNA here is from genome assembly GCA_902151455.1 of Timema bartmani. Taxonomy (NCBI): domain Eukaryota; kingdom Metazoa; phylum Arthropoda; class Insecta; order Phasmatodea; family Timematidae; genus Timema; species Timema bartmani. The sequence goes on from CABFWB010002027.1 coordinate 48,455, forward strand.
TACAATCTAATATCGTCATTGCTACCTCATTGCATGCTCCCTGTGTGATCATTTACTCAGTATTGTCAGCGATCACTTCTAAACATATTTCCTTATTAGCTTTTAATAAAACTCCCAAATTTCTTGCAACAGCTTCCTTACTCTTATATAACAAAGCTAAATTGTTTGAATATCCTAAAACCATCATTGTATTCTTTAGTATCAACACTTTCATACTATCATGTATTACCCTAATAGCATAATCTAGTGATAACAGCTTTGATTAATTGTGTAAAACCTATTTCTTTTGATGATTTTTAAATTAATTACAATGGATGATTGGGGTATAGTATATTATTAAAATTATTTTCACGAACCTCTAAAATAGTTGGAGTTTCAGAAGTATATATAATTTAAAACTATAATATGGCCAAACATTTTGGCCTGCTACATCCTAATTAAATTCGTAAGATTTGCATTAATAGCTTAGTGAAGTTCTTAAATATTAACAATTTTGTTGAAGCTGTAGACACTTTTTTGAGATTTTGTCTTGAGAGTTAAAAGGCTTATATGACTAAATTGAAGATATAAAAAATGTAATTATACCATTAAATTATTCAAAATTAAAGTTACGTAATATTTTATAGCCAATTTTAAGATTCAATCAAACTTATTTGAAAAAGGTTATAGTATTTATGATAATAATAATAATAAATCATAACACAGTTGATGAATCCTCAAATACTGGCAGAAATCAAGATTTTAACATTGATTAACTTATCAGCTTCATAAAGCAGACATGTCCATGATAAAGCATTTACCAGAAAATGGAAAAATATTATATTTATTGAATTGATTGTCATAATTTAAAAAATAAAACCGTAAGTGTTGATAAAGCTGTCACTAGTTTATTATATGAATTGGAGGTTTTTAAGTCAAATGGCTTTAACAATAAAAATTAAAAATAACAATTTGGACATGTCTCGTTTTGAACGAAAGACTTGAACATATCTGGGTTTGAAAGTTCAATGGTCATGTTTGTATTTGATTGCACATACTATATTTATTTCAATATTTTCGTGTAGGTTAAATTTTGTTTTATTAATGTAATGTGATACAGTATTTTAAACGAAAAAAACGCAGTAAAATTAGATAATAGCTATACTAAAGATTATATGGTTCTGTATTCAAGCTATGATTAAAAACGAGTTGCATCCTCTTTATGCAAGCAGTCACATTGTTCTTTGTCACTATAAAATTTCTCACTTATTTCTTTCTCTCTATCAAGTAGTTCTTTATACCACTTAAGTGACTTTTCATTGCACCACCCTTCACCAAAATGTTTTTTAAGTAGATTAGTAACATACTTTTTCTTTTCCTCTTTTAGGTTCTGCCCTAGGGGTAGTTCACTCAGATGAACTTCTTCATCTGTTTTTCCTCGTTTCAACAATGTGGTCCATCGTTCAATTACTGATTTGAACCTAAAGTTAGTGAATCCTCGAATAGCGATAGTACATTTACTATTGTTTGCAACTTTCTTTTGTAGAGGGATTTTCTTCAAATCACTAATAGTATTCACCTTACTATAGATCTGAATTAAATACTTTATATCATACCGATGCCAATCATGACATAACTTTTTCACTTCTCCTACTTTTGAATAGAGTTCATCATACTCTTCATTTGTTAAAATAACTTATTTTCTCAGAATCTTTTCAAATCTACCAAAAACTCGATCAGCAGGTAAAAAGCTGTTTCCTATAACTAGAAAAACAATACTACTTCTTTAAAATGTTTAGGCGCTTTAACTTTTAAGCCATTACATCAGCATGTGGATAATGAGACTGTTTTTATTTTGTCCACTGCATCCATCATGGAACAGTCGAACACATGACATCGATTGTAAATCAATGGAGCAAAGATGGCGCATAAGAGATGAGCCCACCTCAGAAATACCTCACCCCGGCTGATCTTCAGTCCATGTGTATGAATAGAGATTTCTAGATCTCAATGATACACAGCAAAAACAATAGTAATTTATTTGACGACTATAATAAGCTTCTTGTATTGATGTTTTAGTAAGAGGATGTACATATTGCATATCAAAACAAAGTGTTATATAGTCATCAACAATTTCTTAGGCTAACTGATAGAAAGCATTGGCTCTAAGTTTGTGTAGGCCTACCCTAAGTTGAATCATCAAATAACTCTTGGTATTGGGATATTTTGATGACATAATTTCATATCTCAATCTGACACAAGCTGTACAAGAATATGATGCAGGTATGTGGAAGCCATCGTTGAATCTATTCTCAAATATTCTTCTAAACATCGAAAATGTCACTTTAAAGCATCTTTCCTGAAAACTATTACTGTACATTTTGTGTAACTTTGTTATATTGAAGTCAAATGCCAGGTAGATTCTTTTTGATTTTAATTTGCTATAGTGACTATCACGGCCTCTTAACTGTCGAATAAATGTCTTTAGTTATTCTTTCTTTGCGGCTGACATCTTAGATTTTCTGTCACCTCCTGTATTTTCAAATGGAGTCCCTGCTTCATTGAAAACCTTAGCAAATGTATTGATTCTGTTTTTGGACCCTCCCATAGGTTTAACAAAAAAAATTTGGCACAACTGAACAGGGCCTTTGGTAGCTATCATCTACAAAAGAGACCAAATAATTTATTAATATTAAATATTCGAATATAAATATAAATACTGGACAACTATTCAACCAAATTTATTAACTTTTTTAAAGTTAGCCATATAAACATTGATTCAACAATATCATTTAAAGAAACTAGGGTCAACAAGACAAATTATTGTACTGAATAATATATATTTCAAAAGATAAAATTAATAATCCTATTTAGTTTTCATCTATATAACTGAAATGTCACCCAAAGTCTTTCCACGCAAAAATAACTACTATCAATTAATTGTTTATGTGTTTGAGCTAAACATTTATAAGTTTTATTTATATACAAAAATGTGCATAACTACTAGGTAATATTCATACTTCTGGGTTTTTCCCATTCCGCAAGGGGCTTCAACACGTTGACGATTCCTTTGTACAGGATTAACTGCTAAGTAGTGACTAATTCTTTGATCTTGTTGGCTTTTGTTCATAGTTTGGTAAACCATAGAACGGCATTTCACTATGTCAGCCTTAGTAACTTTATGTCAGAAAAAAATATTTGTTTTATGAGTGCACTGCTTATAAAAATGCACAAAGTGAGGATCTTTATCTTGACTTATGTTAAATAGGTGAACAATAATTTAGTATACTAAAGGGCCTAATATTTATATTATATAAATAATTTGGTAATTTATTTCTAAGCATTTTTCATGATACTAACTTCTCAGTCTTTCCAACATCACATTTTGTGGTCCTCTTTGGTTTTTTCCTTGATACCACATTTGAAGAAGCAACGGGTGTGTCATCCATTTCGTTATTTTAAGTATTTTATGTAAGCTCTTCAACAAAATCAATTCAAAAACAAAACTCTTTCTTTACAACAAAGGAATTAGTATTTGAAGAAATTTGAAATTCCAGATTACTACCAGATTTCTTGCAACTGAATAGCAGGTTTTAAATTGATCTGCTTTTGTTTTGGTTAAAGCAACATTATTTATTGCCAACATAATTTTAAACCGCAATGTTTATTCCTTCTATGCACTGTTATCTATTAAAAATAATGAAGGATTATTATTTTAAATTAGATAAAGCCAAACATGTGCATCAATATACATGTCTGGTTTTGAATGAAAATAATATACTGTGTATTTATATATTACTGGACGTGTTTACATTTGGTTGCAACATTATCAAATAGTATATGACTGGTTTTGATTGAAAATCTCACATTTAGAGGTCATTTTAAGTGTGAATTAATTGAATTTGTTTGAAAGCAAGATCTCCATAGTATTCAGCGCAGCAAATTTGTGTAGAAAATACATCTATTTTTTTGTGGACATGTCTGCTTATGAATAAATACATGTTGGTGGGATGTAAGGAAACTTGCACTAGGAAATTACATATTTGAACCTTTCTTTCAGGATCCTACAATATAACAAGATAAACGTTATTTTTTTAAATGTATGCATTAAATTATTATTACCATTTTGTAAATAGAATTAGATTTCATTTGGTGCTTATTGTTGATAACAATTTATACATTACTTTCAATCATTGCTTATGATATTATTCAGGCGAGAGTGGCATATCAATGTATTATCAATATATTTATCTACTTTAGATAATAATTTATGAATCACGTGTATCAAGCAAATGCTATACGATTGTTTTTTTATTTTATCTGACATACATTTTCAGATTTAAATTATATTTATAGAAACCACGTTTTTTTAAAGTAAAAACAGAAATGTATAAACAAATATACAAGCGTGTTTTAAATATTGGTAAGCTTTGAGAATACATAAATATAAACACTTCAATTACATTGTATGACAAATAAATCAATTAACTTTATGTAGCGAGCAGTTAATGTATTTATTTTGTTGATCCAAACGGTAAAATCGATTGATAACATTTATACAAATATTCTGTTAAATTATTTAAATGAATTGAATTAAAAATCCAGACTTATAAGGTTAATAGGAATATATATATACGAGTATGTATGTGTTTTATTTGGAAAACATTTTTTAGATTAAAATTTCCTAAAAATAACCTAAAATGGGGTCTGGCTTAACCAATGGTTATGGTTTAGTGGTGAAAGTCCAGACTGAGCCAGATAAATAAATGATATCAGCTCAATAACATTAGATTGGAGTTGGTTAAAAAAATGGAGGTTTTCCAATATTGGAGCACTTCTGGTCCAATTCTAGACCTACATTGGCAAATAGGTTGGTAAATACATGACCACGCTTGTGGCGGGTAATTACTCGAAGACAACAGGCAGTGACCAACATTCATCACGTTGGGTGGGGTAGCATAGCATCAATTTAGATTTATTTTTTAAAGTGGAGTGTTTTTTTGTATTCTTCAATTGACAAAAAACCAATATTGGGCTTCAATAAAATATTTTTAGAATCATAAATGACATTACTTTAATTATTTCGATTTTTTTTAACCATCGTAAAATTGTTTTATTGTTCTAAACGAAACTATTTTTTAAATCAGAATACAGAAAACCACACCACGTTGTGACAGTGGTTTAAGCTTCATTACCTACTTAGGTGAGAGGAATGTTGGGTGAAATGGAATATTTAAGGGGAAAACAATAATAAACACAAACTCAGCAGAAAATAGCCAAGCTGTTAAATATATCTTTGTAGAGAAAATAGTATAAATAATAATAAAAATACATCAAAATAGAGGATTAAATTATGTTTTTATTTTCATTATATCTGCGTACAACCCAAACGGGTAAAAACACGCGGTGCTAATAATAACGTTATTTTTATAATATTTTATGGTACATTTATTATGATTTGATCTTAAAATTAAATAAAAATATATAATTTATAATGTGACAATATTTTTAGTACCCTTTATTTTATCTTATTATCATATTATTGCTATGAATCTGCTTACATTATTTATGTATATCCTTATATTTTTTTGTTTTTAATAATTGGCCACATAGATTCCACCATATATGAAACTACAGTTGATTTTTATTTGGGTAAATAATCTTTCTTTGTAGAGGGGCTATTTTCTGATCTAGTGTACCATGATATTTTATTTATTTATAATACATTTCAAATTTTTACCAATATCATTTTATATGTCATGGAGACTGGTTGCGTGAACTAACTAGTGTAAGAACCTTGTTTATGAAGGAACCGCTATTTACTAGTGGTTAATTTGAATGTTATGTGTATAATTTCAGTATTTTTAATTCTATAACAATATTATGTTAATTCTGATTGTAATAATTTGTTAGTTCCAAATTTAATTTATAGTCTATTGTTTGGTTTTTATTTATATATTGTTGATATTTATTATTTACAATATAAATTATTGGCTGTTTTCCCTTGAAGCTTATTGTAGCGTGCTAATTGCCCGTTAGCACGTACACTCAAAGTATCTTATATTATCACTATAAACGCAAGAACTAATAAATCCTATTAATGTGTGGCAGATATAAACTCATGGGGAAATCGTGTTGCTGGAAACGCTCAGGCTTGAGGAAAGTACCCCAGCTGACTGTTCCTGGAGGTCAACAGAAGGACATCTTACACGCTGGCCAGAGGTAGATGTAATGACGAGTGGCTTCCTTGTGTAGTACTCAGCGGCCGTCTTAAAGCGCTAGTTATCTTTCTACTCAAATCTGGAAACTCACCCCCTTTTCCTTTTGGACGCCCCTTTCCTATTACGTCAGTGTATCTTGTATAAAACAGCCATCCCTCGCTTCACATTTTGCCCTGACCAGGGGCAGCCTAGCCGTCTTTCGCCGGTAAAGACCGCTCCAAGTGGCACCGAAGCATGCGTTAGCGCTTGGGCCTCAAAAACCCGCGTCAACTTCAACACCTCCCACCAAGGGGTGTCGGTAGGTAATAAACTCCCGGCTGAATTTTCTTTAGACTCAGAAGACTGGGTCACACGCTTCACGCGTGTTGACGGCTCGTGTGATTCCGTGGACGTTGAGGGACTGTCTTCAGGACCAGGCCTCCCATTGATGCGTGAGGAGTCAAGCCAGGGGTTGGATGATGAGTCTGATGGATTTCAGACCATAAGACTCCACCGAAGGGGTAAGGCCGGCAGCACCAGGAAGCTACCGGGGGGCAACCCTAACCATTTAGGCGGTAGCTCTGGTGATGAGAGCAGAGATAATGGTGGCCCGGGCCAGGGTGCGCCAGCGTTGGGTAAAAGTGGGAAGCGGTGGAAATCTAAGGGAATCAACGCAATCCGTGCCTCACCCCAGCCTGGTACTAGTGGTTCTGGGCCGGCTCCCAAAGCCAAGGGGTCGATCCCTCCCATCATCTTGTGTGATGTGGAGGACTACTCCAAGGTTCGAGAGAATGTGGAGGTGGTCAGGCAGCCGGGGGATCGAGTGCGCCTCCAGTGCGGGTCGGAGGAAGATTACCGTGCACTACAGAAGTTCTTGCCGAGCTTGGGGATCCAGCATTGGTCCCACGAGCTGGGACGGGAGCGACTGGTCAGGGTCGTGATGAAGGGACTCCTGACACGGACAAACCCCGGCGACATCCAGGAATAGCTGGCGGGGATGGGTTTACCCGTGAAATCCGTCACCCAGATGCTCTCCCAGTGGAAACGGGATCAAAGGCCTGGAGATAG